>JAYMFT010371952.1:0-21518 GCA_038088735.1 Panulirus argus
GTTGCCGATGGCCACACAATAATCATGTGACGCAGCAGCTTGCCGAGTATTCCGTGGTCTAGCTAGTGGTGGGGGCATTGTATAAAGGCAAGGGGATGAAAAGAGAATGTTCAGTTACAAAGGCATAAGTTTATTGAGTCTACCTGATAAGTTGTATGGAAGAGTGGTGATTGAGAGGGTGTTGGCATTCACAGAACATTAGATTGGGAGGGAACAGTTTGGTTTCAGGATTGGCAGAGGATTTGTAGTTCATTTGTTTGCTTTGAAGAATGCATCTAAGAAAGTTTTAGAGAAACATAAGGATATGTGTGTCGCATTTATGGATCTGGAGAAAGCATATGATACGGTTGATGGAGATGCTCTGTGAAAGATGCTAAGAAAATATGGTGTGGGAGGAAAGCTATTAGAAACTTTTTATTTTACCAATACAGTAAAAGGTGGATGAATGTTTCCAGGTGAAGGTGGGTCTCTGCATCTAGGGTATATGATGTTAACATTGTCACCATGACTGTTTAATATGTGTGTGGGTGGGATGGTGAGGGAGGTGAATACAAGGGTCTTGGAGAAAGGGGCAGGTAAGCAGTCTCATGGAGGTGAGTCACCTGCTTGCTGACAATATGGCACTGCTGGGAGATTTGAATGAGAAACTGTAGAGTCTGATACCTGAGTTTGGGAGAGTGTGTGAAAGAGGAAAGTTGAGAGTAATTGTAATTAAGAGGAAGGTTATAAGGTTTAGCAGTGAAAAGAGACAAGTTATTTGGAATGTGAGTTTAAATGGAGAGAACTTAGAGGAAGTGGAAAACCACAAAGGTTCTGGGTACATTACAGGATGTATGAAAATAAAGGTTACTGTCTTTAAGGGTAATAATATAGTAGTCCCTTTGCTGCTGTATGGATGTAAGGTGTGGGCCTGAGACATAAAGGTAAAGAAGGTGAATGTGTTGTAAATGGAATGTTTGAGGATAATATATGGTATTTGGATGATTAAATAAAAAATGGTAGGATAATTGAGAGGTGTAATAAGAAGTGTATGTATATGAGAGCTGAAGTGGTTTTGACACATGTGGAGGATGAATGAGAGGAGGAGTAAGAAAGGTACACATCAAGAGTGGAGGAAACAAGGGAAAGGAGGGGATGGAAAGATGGTTTGAAAGGAGCTTTGAACGACTGGGGCCTAAGGGTGTGAGGCATGCACGGGACAAAGTGAGATGGAGTGATGTAGTTCACAGGGGATGACATGATGTTACTGGACTGAACCAGGGCATATGAAACAGTTGAGGGAAACCTTAGAAAGGCCTTGCTGACCTTTTTGTGATTTCTCCTGGCTACCTCATGAGCTAGTTCAGTAAACTGACGATATGTTGCCTTGTCTCATGCATGCCTTTCACCCTCCAGCATGTTCAAGCCTTGAACAGTCAAAATCTTATTCACTTCATCCTTTCATCTTCAATTTGGTCTCCCTTTTCTTGTTCTCTCTGCTTTTGATGTATATATCCTCTTTATCAACCTCTCCTTACTCATTCTCTCCAAATGTCCAAACTACTTTAAGACACCCTCTTCATCTCTCTCAACTGTATTCTTCTTATCTTCTTATAATCACACTTCTCTCTTACCTTATCACTACTTAACTGATCAACCTTCCTCACACTATATCCTCAATCATTCCATTTCCAACACATTCCCCCCCTTCTGTACATTCTCATCTGTAGTCCACCCCTCGCATCTATACAACACTGTCGGGACTAACATACCTTCAAACAGGCTGATTTTCGCCCTCCCAGATACTATCACACATTCCTCGTTGCTCCTAGAAATTTAATACCCTCACCCAACCTATGACTTATCTAAACTTTCATGACTCCATTTACTGTCTTGTCCATTCCCAGGTATCTAAAACACTTCACTTCCTCCTCCATTCAAACACATATATACCTATACATATATAGGTGATACCAGACTCCACCTGCATGAAGTTACACCGTTAATGAAAAGTCACCTTTGATGAAGCTGTATTACGGGAAGAACAGCATTTGCACATATAAATGAATAAGATACAATGACTATAGTAGGATAATAAAACTGCCACCAGGTACCCTTTGCGATAATGATATCCAACTTTGACAAAATCCATATTTCAGCAACTGCTAAGCCCTAAGGTTGCTACACTTAAGACATGAGACAGTTCCACATGCTATCTTGAAACAACTCTCAGATATGATGTGCATAACACATAGATCTAATTTAGAATATGCAAAATTGGTAATATCAATTTACAATAAAGTTCTATTATTTGCATTTTTTTATACCACTTCTCTCTTAGCAAAGAACTTTAGAAACATGCAAAAAGTCACATAGGGAAATTCTTGCAAGGTTTCTCCTTTTACAGTTTTAATAAAAGAAGGGAAGGTTTCTGGTCCCTCTTAATCATCTAGAATCCACAGGAGGAATAGTGGTGGTAGTGTTTTTCCCCTATACCTTGGAACAATTATGTTAATACTGCAATAAGATTTCACTGAACTTAGATAAAAACTAATAAAAAACTTTAGAATGGATTATGTTGCACAATATATTTTGTCAAGGAAGGTAAGGAAATTAAGTGTAATTAACGAATGTCTTAGCCTTCTTTCATATAACAGACGACATTCATCAAGGGGATACTGTACTTATTTATCTGACTATATCGAATTAGTTTTCTGTAATATAGCAAGATGACATAAAAGATACTGAAATTTGTTTTGAAGGTAAAACTCATACTACAAAGAATCTAACAGTATAAAAGTTTATTCTGTAAATAAATAGATAACACAAACCCCCATATCAATGGATATGGTAACTACACAAATAGTTAACCGTGACAATCTATTATGCCTTGTTGAGTTCCTAATAAAATTAGTATATGAACTTAAGGTATTTTATTGGAATTAAGCAATACAACTTTCTAAATATACATTCAAAATCCAACTGGAAGACAAAACTCTTTATTTCAAAAATGAATCTGCTTATTACTGTGAATCTGTCAGTCGCATGAGGATGTTCTCAACAAGGCTTAGAGAAGTGCAGGATTTTATAATTTTACCCTGAGTGTTACCCTTATGAGCCACAGACTTCCACCTTCCATCTGCATATAAAAAATATGAATGGTACCAGTAACTGCTCCATCAGTACCTTTGCATCAATTGCTGCTGCTTATGTATATGGTATTTTCTATCAATAAATTGATAATTCAGAAAGCAAATTTAGTGGCTATAGTCAACCCTGACCATGTGGGGCGAGACAAAGGGTCAACAGGAAGCATACTTCAGCATCCAGCACTAATCAATGTAGGTAAATCCCACATAATGGTGTTTCACTGTTTTGTAACACAATTTACTAGTGTCATTTTTAGCAGAATGAAATAGGGTAGCCCACTAAGATACAGTAATTGGTAAGTATGCAACATATATTTTCTTGCCAAAAATTGACCCAAAGTAGCATAACCAAAGTTACAGGAGCCAAGGCATATGTCTGTTACTGCTCTTAAAGCTCAGACACCATATAAACTCAGTTCATTTTGCAGACACTAGTTTTCCTGTCCTATTCACTAAATTAGTTGGTGGTGTTTAGTCACTTCATATTTAAACATTATTTCATCCTTTACATTATTGTAAACCATGGAAGGTGGCTTGAAAATGTAAATTAAGCAAGAAGGACTGCACTGCTCCCACAAGAAGGAGGGAAAACCATTAGTTTGGATGTAAAATTAGATATTTTAAAGGTGCTACAATGCTGGTGATAAGCCAGCCACCATAGCTAGTTTGCATGGCCTTCCCATGACTACATATTCCCTATTAAGAAGAGGGTAATATTATGGCAAGTGCTGAAAATGCTACTCCAGTATGTGCAAAGAGGTTAATGCATTGTAGGAATGGTTACTCCAACCCCAAAACCTTCATCTACTTTACTGATGATGAGTGTTAATTTCTATTTTGTGTATTTATTCTAAGTGCTCAGTTTATTTTTTTTTTTCGGTTCTGTACCTTCATGTACAGGATTTGAAATATTAATTATTTGTATTTTTTCTGTTCATGTTCTGTTATAAAGCTGAAAACCTTAGTTAAGGAATGCATCTTCTAATGATAGGTGCAGTTCAATGGGAAAATGTGCTTACACATAATGCAGTGTCTTCTGGGATTGAATGTCATCCTTTAAGTGCAGTATGCCTATATTTTGGCCAAAAATATCCTAAAATTCAACTCTTATCTGACACATATTCTCACACTCAAAAGATTAACCCTTAAACAGTGGAAATGGCCCAGAAAATTCATCACACTGTGCAAAAACATATCCTTTATGAAATGATAAATTAGCATGCAAAAGACTCATAAAATGATGTAAATACCTTTGTGTTGGCACAGTCCACTGCTGAGTGAGGGGCAGAAGTGGGTGTGTTTGACAAGTCTGACAACTTCCAATAAGAATTGAGGATGGGGAGAGATTCTTCCTATCTCTTGAATCTGATTTCATACTCTACTCTTATTCATACAAAGGCACAGTGTTGATTGTGAATAACATCATGTATTTTGAAATATTACACTGCACAATCCACAAATAGGTGTCGAGGGAAAATGGCTACCATGACTTACGTGGGGGTAAATACTGGATTTCTTTTCCTCTTGAACTCGGTTTCACAGTCTACTCTTATTTCACACACAGGAACAATGTTAGTGGTGAACAACATAAATAATATTAGAAATATTACAGTACACAACTCAGTAAAAATGAATATGAGCAAGGAGGGTTGCTAGTATATATGGGGAAGATATTGGAGATGTGTTTTTTTGGAATTAGTCTGGTTCATTACTATCTGTTACCAAGGTCCTTCATCATCTTAGGACAATACAAAGTTAGATGCAGTTGTTTTGTAACATCTTCAATATGTACAAGGCTAAACCAAGGGTGGATAGGGATGCAGGTGCTGGCTTCCCTCCTCTTGTACTCCTAAAATCACTAATTCAATTATTCCTTCACTTTTCTCAGGTTATCCTTCTTTACTTTCCTCATCAACTAAACGTTCCTTCTAATCAAATAAGTCATTCAACAATATATGTATTTTCTGCAGGGTCATGGAGTATGCAAAACCTGCACCTATAATAGTGGTTTTAAGGGTACAAGGGAGAGCAGAGTTTTTTCTTTATGCCTTCCTTACAATAACAGAAACCTCTATAAGCTACTATTCATGCAGTAAATCAGGTGGATGTTTAAACAAGGCTGTTATTTAAAGCATTGAAAAACAATTTAATTTTCCATTCATCACTTCCATGTTTTCTTAATTCATTTATTTACACCCCACTATAACTTGGTATGCTTACCTAGTGGGGGCACCCTCATTCAGTTTTTACAAATACAGAATGATATGTGTGGCTTCAACTACTGTAATTTGCAGTTGTTTCATTAATGTTTGGACCATTGCTACAGTGTTTGACACTTTAGTATGAAATGATGTATTGTGATTAAAATTCCTGAAGATTAAGCATGTAGATAAGTGCTCAAATGAGGTCTTTTTAGATACTAACACATAACTGAATTATGAAGTTATACATATATATAAATACATCAATATATATATACACATTAAAATTTGTATTAGATCAATAGTCACTCATTCCACATCAAAATTTCCATCTAAAATATAAAATTTTAAGAACTAATATCTTCTTAAAGCCATAACCCAATAATTTAAGAATATATGAGGAAGCTTTAGTATCTTGAAAGATGACTTGCAGATTTTTATGTCAAAAGCCTTTAATGGCAAAGTAATATGCACCAGGAACACTGTTTTTATACTACTCTTCACAAGTAAATCTTTTAAGTTTAAGTATTCATACTAAAAAAAAGAAACAAGGAAAATAATTAAGGATATGTTTAAGAATTAGGTACACTATGATTTACCCTGTATTGTAATATGTGAGTTACATCTTAGCTTGGAACAGCTGCTTTTTAAATTTACAATACACTACTATATGCCGAGTTGTGACAGTTCGATTTGCAACATTTGTATCTGAGACAGGTTGGAATTAGGGAAGAGGCTTGAATAAAGACATATTATGGCTGTACTTAATGACAGTTTTGAAGAAAAATTATCCTTTATATTCCACTTACATAATCTTTTCTAAAAACAAAATGTCAGGATACCTTTAGGTATCTCTGTACTCATTATGCACTTCGTAATGATGTCATGGCAAAATATTACTTGATCCATCTATCTTCCTATATTTCTGATGCCTGTTCCCTATGGGAACTCCCTCAAGGGGATGGGCACAGCAGAAGTCTCCATTACTGCTGAATCCAGTGCTGCTTCTTTTCATTTAATGCCTCACCAATAACATGTCATTGGCAGAAGGGCAACTCTAGTGCAGTTTTTCAAAGGTTCCTACCTCATGTTCCTACAACTACAACCTAATGTTCCATCTTACTACTTCTACCTACTCATCCCAGCTATTACTCCAACTACTACCACTACTACTTAATGTTTCTAATACCAACTGATCATAAGGCAAAACACATTTCAGTGTTCATCCTACCTGCTGGCAGTTTGTTTGAAAGTTAAAAAGATTGAGGTCGAATGCTTATTCTCAACAATATCACCACCACCTTTAGCCCTCTCTGTTCAGCAAAAACAAGCAGCATTTGTCCATACAAGTTGAACAAATGAGAAGGTGGATTGATAAGCCTGTCTGCTTACCTTGCAAAAACTAAATGAATCGCACTCGCATCTTTTTAAGTTTGATGGTGAGCTAAGGAAATAGTGACGATGTCACCTACAAAACAATCTGTATAAGGAGCAAGAGTAACTTAATGCAAAAAAAAAAAAAAAAAAAAAAAAAAAAAAACATAGAACATTAATCTGGGGCACCTGGAATCCAGATAACACAAAAGGAATCTTTCATTGAAAATAAAGTACAGCACTAAATAGTGTATTTGTGATTATGCAACCTAAATTGTGTACTGTTATTCATTGAATGGTGAGGATTTATCATGAGGCAATAACAAATACTGTAATGCAATATTTACCAATGGGTGTACTGATAAATCAGCAACTACCATTTATGCTGTCCTAACCTTAAATGTTTCCTCAGAGAAGGATAAACATTTGCAAGATCAAAAGTAAATATCCAAGTTATCCAAACAAAGAAATAGGAACCTCATTCCAAACAGACTGTAATTAGTAAGTGGATCCTTATTCTCACACGGCATTGAAAAATTTCACTGTCTTTAGCGAAAGAAAAATTAAATACTTTGTTGAGAAAACATGTTCAATAATGTAAAAATAAATGCCTCTACAAAAGACAGACTGGATTAGTGTCTGCTGTACAGTTTCTACAAAAAGGCATATACATTACTACTATGTTGCCTAAAAACCTGGAGCAGCAAACAATACTCTGAGTAAGAGGTTTACCCATTATCAATATTCTGTCTTTTAAATTAAATGATACTTTTTCTTAAGATCATTCTGAGAAAGGTCTAGTGCTAATCATTGACTTTCTTGGCACACAATCATCAGAAGATCTGCTTCTCATCATAAGCTGGAAACTTTGTATAGGTGCCACAATAAATTTTTCTTACTAGCAACAATTTTATACCTACAGGGATCTTATTTGCACCAGTATGGAACAAATAAGGTCTCTGTATATCAGCATACCTGAAGCGGACCTTCTTCAAGCTCTCTTTTAGCCAATGTAGAGTCAAACTCTCCTTCTATCACCTCTTCAACCATCCCTTTCAGTCCGCTGAGACATAGCTTTCCTGTCTCTATTGTACAGGTATTATTTTAGTCACTGCTCACATCAGTGGTGTGTGTGTGTCCCAGTCCCCATTAACTGGACCAATGGCACATGTCTGGCTGCTGCTTCCCATGCGTTTTGTGTAGGGACCAGCCGCAAAAGGAATAACTCATGGCACCACTTTTCCTCATACAGCTAAGTGTGGAATTCTCCTCTGTCTTTCCCTGTTTCTTTGATCTTTTCAACTTCATGAATTTAAAAGAGTTTGGTCTACAAACACCCATGGAGCTCAATTTAGACCTTCCTGCTTTTTTTTTTACTTTTAACTACGATATTACCTTTCATATGAGATGGCCATTATTGATGCATACTCTTGCCCATAAATAAATCAAAGCTATACCAGCATAACATTTTATCAGCATCATGCATTTTATATTGAAGTTATAAAAAGGTGGGGCCTGTCAGGAAATTTAGTAACAGTAAGACTAAAGCATCAGGGATGAAGGTCTCATTCACCCACATTCAATGCACCAAGACCATAGTCTCAGACCTGCTATCATGATTGAGAAATTATTCTTGCCAGACCTGTTTAGATTTTGAAATGTTTGACCTCTTACATCCACAAGTATAAGTAGCAAAGCAGCAAGTTTACTCATGGAATTGGGCATCCCTTCCCAATGCCACACAGCTTAGATGGGGTTGGAAACTCCAGTTAAGCAAAATCAATTCCCACAAAAGGGACATGCTTGTATGCATTAAATCCACCCTATAGAAATGGAAATGGAGTCAAGTAAAACAAATAAGAAAGATATATAAGAATACAGATGGATATAGACTCAAGACAGATAGGCTTCTTAAGTTGCTACACAGTTTTTGCTTACAAAAAAAACTCTATCTTTCCTTTACTGTCCATCTTTGTATTTTATTATGATGCTGTGAAAAACTATTCAAATGAAGTACTTAGTTCTTTTTTATTTCAAAACAGCATTACAATGTCCATTTCTCATTGATATAATTGTGTCAATGGTGAATGTATCAAATATCACATAAGTAAAATGCACCAATTAAGACTTTTTTCAGCTTGCTAGAACTGTTTACATAATAACATGACTGGGTCAAGTTAGCTGCAAAATAATGGATTTTCAAAGGTTCTTCAACAAGGAAGGTATGAGATTATCTTCATTTGCATTATGCATGGGGATCTCTCAATTTGTGTTTTGTTTAAAGGAAAGATGGCTTGCATCTTTGCAGAAATGGTAACAAACAATAAAAAATTCAAACCTTAAGCACCATTTAGTCAATGTAAACTTTACTGGTTCGTTTACCTTTATAAACAATGAATTTCACTGTCTCTCACATACCTATAAGGGTATGTTTACACTTCAAACTGCACCATTCTTTGTTAGGTAAAAGTTGTGCATAACTAGGGTAAAAAAGTCGGTCCAGAACATCAGGATATCTACCTCCATTCAGGTCAATCACTTTATTAGAATACCTTTAAAGTATCAAAAACCTGTATTATGACAGTGACCAGTGACAGACTGGATTTCTGAGAGGCATTTGTTTACAGGGAAGGCTTTATCATCCAGCTTCTGCTAGACTTTGGCAAGGCCAGACATGACTGTGGTGGATGGTTACAAGAGTGTTTCTCTCAAGACATTTTATTAGAAATTTTTGACACCATATCAGTGTTCAATAGTACTATATTTCTGTAGCCATTTGCATTATTAAATTTTAAATAAAAGTCAATGTTTGAAAAACAAATCAATAGGCATTTGACCAAAACTGGTGCACATTCAGGTCATTCCAGTTTCAACTTTTCATAGAGTATTGTGCCTAGCTCCTCTGATTTATGTTTGGTTAGAGTTTTCCACTTATCAACAATTTGTTCTGCTGATGTAGCAACACTTCAATAGCTATTCTTTTTTGAGTCAAAATATCATGGGTAATCGGTCAACCGACACTGCATTCTCTCATTAAGTCCGCAAGTCAATCCTTCCAATTATTTAAATGTCTATTTTCAGATGAAGTTTTAGTAAAACTCACATTTAACATCTCTGTTAGAAAAAAAGTCTGTCCAATGATATCTTGCTGCTATTTATTTATTTATTCATAATTACCCCAGGACCAGCTTCTGTGAAAGAGCCCTGGGGTTAATGTAGCCTAAAGCTGTGCTACTTCTAGTGGCAGGGAAAAGTTAACTTCTTTAGACAGTTCTCTGACATAACTATACTCCCCAAAGGTGACTTTTCACACACAGTGTAACCTTAAGCAGGCAGAGTCTGGTAACGCTCTAGCTGGTGTCTCATATCATAACTGTGGGATGTATCATTATGTGATGAAAGTGAAGTACTATTATGGCTGGTAGCAAAGGAAGCTAGTGGAGATGATCATAAAGAAAGCCATGATGTGGTGGTGTCAAGAATGCCACCACTTCACAGTATTATTTACAATTTTCCCCACCAAATTTCATATGCTACCCATTAGTACATTGATTCATATTCATCACATGGGCTACATCCTAATAATTATGGTACGAGATAGTAGTTTGAACTTTCAACAAGTATCAGGAGCAGGCCAAAACATGGCAGATAAAACTGTATGGATAAGACCTACTATAATACTGAATGCATTTGTAAAGACAGATACGGGAAATCCCAGACAGAAGGAAGGTCCAATTAGAGTGCTGAATAATAAAATTCATCCTGTATGGGGTATGTAGATTAATCAGATTAGATTATGAATTGCAAAGACAAAAGGCTATCTTTGTCTCATACAAAATGAGTCTTGCAAAATGCTACCATCCCCACAACTTATTCCAAGAGAAAAGAAATACGATTTTTTAGACGACGACAATTTGCAAGATCAAAAAAATAGTACACTGAAATTTCATGTTCTAATATGTCAGAAGTATTTCCTGATACCATTTTAGGTATAACTGCTGTCAAACACTGTGGTGCAAAAAAAATACAGAAATGATCAATACTCTAGCGTTATTAAGCAAATCTACTGTCTTCAAGGGTATCAATAATGCTCAACTTGTGGCCCATCCTGAAATGGAAAGAAATATACCATTAGAGTAAAAAAATACACCTAATTTATACCTTCCAATCAATATCACTTCTACAAGAGGACAAGAAATAGACTGGTTCATGTATTCAACAACAACAACGAAAATACTGTAAAACTATTTTCTTATACATTTGCCATTGCCCATGTTAGTAAGGTAGTGCCAGGATCAGAGGAAGAAATGGCCTCATTCACTCATCCACTCTCTACCTGTAATGTATAAAACACCTAAAAATAACCCGCTATCCACAACCCGGCCCCACAGAACTTTCAGTGGTTTACTCTAACTTCATATGCCCTGATTCTGCTCACTGAAAGCATGTTGTCCCTTGTATACCACATCTCTCCACTTCGCTCTATCCCTTTCAGGCCTTGCACCCTCCGTGTTCAGGTCCTGGGCCTTCAAAGCATCTTTTACTCCATTCTTTCATCTCCTCCTTGGTTTCCCCCTTTCCATGTTCCCTCAAATTCTGACATATACTTACCCTTTTAGTCATCCTTTCCATACATTCAAACCATTTCAGCACATTCTTTAAAGCTGTCTCATACATACTCCTCTTATTTCTACACCTTTCTCTTACTCTATCATTTCATATTCAATCAACCCTCCCTGCACCACCTGTCCTCTAAAATATCACCTCCAGCAAATTCACCCAGTTCCTTATATTTTTGTCAAATTCCCATGCCTCACATCCATACAGCACTGACAGGACTACTATACCATCAAACATACCCAAATCTGCCATAAAGACAGTGATCTTTCCACACATTTCTCAATACACCTAAAAGCTTTGTCCCCTTATCCATCCTAAGGCTCACTTCAGCTCCCAAGGGTCCACTCCCAGGTATCTAAAAGCCCTCCACTTCCTACATATGGAGAAAAAAGCATATCATACAATGACAGAGAGACAGATATTTGACTTGGTATAATTCTTGGCTTTAACCGGATGCATTTTAGCCATTTGTATTTTCTACTTCATATGCAGAATTTGCAAAGGGAAGCTCTTATCAAGTTACTGAAGCAATGGAAAAAAACGGCTAACAAAATGACAGTGTTGGATAATTACTTCTTCCATAAATGAAACTTACTTTTCTAATTCCACCACAGTTTCTTGAACATTAGACGGATGGCAGACAATGACAGTGTGAGAGGTGCTTGGCTGTACGAGAGGTGTGAAGTATTTAAGAGCAACTCGCTTGACATCTTCAAGGGTAACTTTTTCAATTCTATCTATCAGCTCCCTACGGATACAGAGAACACATTTTAGTTCCAAATACATTCTACAACACTAAAGCTGACGTGATATTTCCCGTAATCACAACACTGTTCTGAACAGAAACATCAAAACTAAGGATACTACAAGTCATCTAATTTGCTTCCTAACTTCTTCAATACACATTATAATTTTCAGTCTAATCTTCCTGTATTCCTTAACTCCATCATATTTCACATGCAAAGTCTCTTCATAAACCTAAGACACCTAAACACTAAAACGTTTATGTTAATATTCTACTTACATGCTTTATTCCCACTCTTTCCAATCCTTATCCTATTCCACAAACCTTTTCTGACTTAAAAAAAATTAATATTTATTTATTTGGCAATCCTTATGACTGAACAAATATCATCCTTATCCCATTTGTGACTACATAATCTTTAAGTCTTCATTTCAACTAAATGCACAGTACAAAATGTATATTGTTGTTCTTGGGAAAAAAAAAAAAAAAAAAAAAAAAAAAAAGGCTAATACAAAAATGGTTCATTGTATGTAACAGAAAAGCACTTACTTATTATATGAATGAGGAACTCTCCGGAAATAAGACAACAGAGACTGCTGAACAACATCTGCTATAACAGCTTCTCTTTGAATAATTTCGAAGATAAGTGAGCTGCGTGCCGATTCCAGCAACGTATTATCCCATGTTGCTGATCCATTAATATGTGAAATCTGATAAAATACAATTAGAACTGTCAGATACTGGCAGGAAGGAAGCAAGCTGTACAGGATATGAGCTTTGAGCATGGAAGAGTTGTTAAAAAAAAGACATTCCAACCTATAAACCCTGTTCATGATTTTACCCATTTAAGCACATGAACCCAAATAACACAAAAGGTGACATCATGAAAACTCTTTGTACTGTACAACCCTCTGTAGAGAAGAAAAGAACTGAATCAAATATCTAATGCAAATAATGGAATTACAACATGGATGGTGCAAATGGCAGCAAACCCAACACTTTTAACACTTTTCACGCTGTTTAACTTGCCAATGGATCAATAAAAATTGAACTTCTGGTTTCCAAACCATAGAAATGACAATTCCAATCATTTGCTTTTATATCTTTTGTAGCTGCTGAATAGCAATTCAGCCTGGACCCTCAAGTCACTGAGACACCTTCAGCAACTTTTCCTGGATACCTGTCTGTTTCAGTGGTTATCAAGTCAGTTGTTTCATTCATTAATATTAATCTTAATATAGCCGAATGACAATTTTTTCTACCAATCTACATACTTTGCGGTTGTATGTATACCACTGTAATAGTAAAAGGATTCTCCCACTGAGAGCTTACTACTTGTTTCCAGCTTTCTAATTAATGTGAAGAACTTGTTTGCTGATTCATAAGCTTTACTGGATATTTTCCTTAGTTCAGGGTTAAATCCCTCCTCTTCTTCATTAAAAGACCATGACCAAGTATCTTATTCATAGGCTTTACTGGATATTTTCCTTAGTTCAGGGTTAAATCCCTCCTCTTCTTCATTAAAAGACCATGATCTTGATCTATCTTGATTTGCTGATATATTCCTTGTCTTATTTATATGAGGCACTGCTACTCTGCCTGCTTGTGGTTACACTACAAGTGAAAAGTCACCTTTGGCTAGGATGTTTCATGGAAGCACAATCTTCTCAAAGGACTTCCCATCACTGATTGTACTGCAGCCTTGAAGCTGCATAAACCACTAGAGAAGGAATCGAATATAATTTTCTGGAATTTGTAAAGCACAAGGTGGGGGTATTGTGGAGGGTGTGGTTAAGAACAGGAGGTATTGTGGATCTTGTGGTGAAGCAGTGAGGGTGTTGTTGAGAGTTGGTGAAGGAAGAAGGGTGTTGTAAAGGCTGAAAGATTAACAATATTCTTTTTATAACTTCTTTGCTCCTCTCTCCCAACCTAGATGTACTCATTCCTTGCTCTCATATACCTTTCAAAGGATGGCTAGCTATATCATGTGGCATGCATGAATAAGTCAATTCTAGTATACTTAAGGCCAATAATAGACTTACCAGAATATTCATTGCCTCTTGATAAGCTCCAGTCAATTGAGCAGCTCTTGCCAGCTTTAATATGAGCAGACCTTGGGTAGGATTAAGCGTTAAACTGTAAGAATATGCCAAACCCTTTCCTCGAATTTCTCTCCACATCGGGCCCTGTAAAATTTTAACGGTGTGGAAAAATAACAAAACTAGAGTCATGTCAAAATTTATAACTGCGAAGATATTTAATTCTAAATTGTAAAATAAATTTGCATCATAATTATTGAAGTTATTATGTATGATATGGTATAATAAACATCTATTTTCTAAGACACACCTCAAGCTGCGTTAGATACTGGATGGCAGTTTGGAGAGCTGGAACATCCCAGTCTCTGTGTTCTGAAACACTACGGGCTGATTGCAACAAATATGCCGATTCTACTGATCCAACTCCAGTTAAGAAACCAGTTATTCTGCCTAAGTCCTCATTAGATAATAATTCACTATCTGGTATAATATTGAGTCTGAAATAGAAAAAAAGATGATGAGAACATTATATATTTCAATAAAGTAATCAAAAAGTGTATCTTCATTCCAAAAACTACACAAAGCATTACTAAATCATAATTTGTTTTTCTTTATGTTTGCAGAAATGGCTGGAGTAATAGGTGTTGCCATTGAATTACATTAGAAAGGGGGTGACTGTTGTTGATTGGTTAGAAACATTTTCAATGCATGTATGCATCATGGTGAAGTGTATGAAGATTGGTGGAATGCACGTATAGAGTACCACTATATGAAGGTAAGGAAGACAAGGGTGAGTGTTCGAATTACAGAGGCATTAGGTTGAGTGTACATGGTAAGTTGTATGGACATTGGTGATTGAAAGGGTGGTCGCATGCACAATGTGGTTTCAGGAGAGGTAGAGTATGCATGGATCAGGCATTTTCATTGAAGAATGTATGTGAAAAATATTTACAGAAGGAATGGTGTGTGGCATTTATGGAACTGGAGGAAACTTATGATTGAGCTGACAGATGTGGTTTGTGGAAGTTACAAATATATGGCTTGGAAGGAAAGTTATTACATGCAGCGAGTACATTTTAACCAAAAAAGTAAGGCGAGTGGTTCCAGGTGAAGGTAGGTCTGCAGCAAGGGTGTGTGATGTCACCTTAGCCATTTAATCTGTTTATGGATGGGGTGGTGATGGAAGTGAATGCAAAACTTTAGTATGAAGAAAAACAATGAAACTACACTCACAATCTTTCCTTGCCTGTTTCCTTATCTGACATGAAATTCAGCCAAGGAGCCACTGGATCGACCATCGCTGATAATTTTTCTAAATCAGTTGCCATGTGTATTAATAAGCGGTCCTTGTGGGTGATAGCATTTCTGACCTAAAACAAAAATATTTCACAAAATTACATAATAATGAAGAATTACATTTATAAAAAATTGTATATATAATTTCAGTATATTATAGAACATGCTATGAAGCTTTATGAATGACTCATAAAATTCTGGGAGGAAAGTTAAAGTGTTATTACACCCTTTTCTTGCATTTCCTTGGAATTTGCCTATTAAATAAAAGATAAAGTAGGGAACCAGTTCATTTAATGGAAAGCCAAGCCTAGTTATGAATGAATTTTGAGTCCTGGATTAACAAATTGTTATCTATAAATAAAAATCTGTATACCTTGTTTAATCACTAGACCTCTCCCACCCAAACCACTCTATAACAAACCACCAACCTAAAGTAGAAATAAAAAACTTACTCCTCCCTGACACTTAAGTAACCTCTACTCACAGCTCCCCCAAATCCCAACTAATATACAAATAACAAAGCACATACAAATTGAAGTACCTCGGCAAGCAATAAATAAGTGACCCCTAACTCAACCTTAAACTCCATTCCACCAGACATATATCCACCAGAAACGACACTCCCCAGACAAAAATGGGTTGCACTCTCCCGCTTAAGCTCTGGACATCATCCATTACAAATACCATTTTAATACATCCCAAGATCTCTACTGCCCATGATGCAACTACCTAAAAGAAAACACTGAGCATTTAATACTCAAATGCCTTGCACTTTTTGCATGCACATGCACACATGACATCATAACACTTTATGACCTGTGGTCCTGGCCTATGGACATGGCCAGCTTCCAGAGTACTGCAGGAGCCTCACAAGGATAAAATAGACTCCTGGGGCAAGAAGTAAATTAATTACAAATGAAAGAGAACAATAATAAGCAAAAGGTGATGTTACAGAAGCTGAGTGGGCATGATCCAACTCATTAAATTGGAAATGGAATGACTGATATATACATAGATAGATAGACATGTGGACAATAAAAGGAAATAATTATAAAAGACATCATTAATCCTATCCAGTAAATTACATTACAATAAACACATTCTCCTGCCTACAACACCACCATTATGCTGATCTGGTAAGATTAAATGTCTGTCTCGCATTCTTTCAGTACTGATATTACCATCACAACCCCAAGATCCTGCAATTGGGCCTCTGAAAACACTGCACTACAGTTGCTTTCTGCCAGTGGCCTCCTAAAGGTGAGGCATTAAAGGCTCAGAAGTGGCACTGGAGTTCAACAGTTATGGATACTCTTTCGCCATGGTCACCTCCTTGAGGGAGTTCCCAATACATGCATCAGAGATAGACAGATCCTGTAACATTAATTTTGGATGTCATGCAGTAGGAAATTGATGGGCACTACTGAAGCAAGGTCTTGAACAAGACTTTACTCCTTTCTATCCAGCGATGATGGAATATCTCTGCAAATGTGACATCTTACTTGTAAAGTAAATGCTTACAGGCAGAGTCTGGTAACACCATTATGGTGCTATATCTAGCTATACAGCACAACAGTAGCAGTACAGTGAAAGCGTGAGAAAAAACAAAAAACTACTAAGCCACAAAACAGACAGGTGATTGAGGCTGGGAGGCAAGTGAGTGTGTCAATGCCCCTCATTCCCTAACATGCATTCTGCAGCTAAGCTGATTTTCTGATGCACTTTTAAGTGACTGCTTTGCACTGCCTCTGTACTGTTTAGCTACACAATAGCTATATATCATTAAAAAGAAAATATTCATTATAAAAACTTATATCAAGCAGTATGAGAAAAGGAGGGATCAAGGAGGAGAGAGGCTAACAACAGTCATGATGACTGGGGCTTCATTTTCAGTTGGAGGTAGACTAAAGTAGTTTACAACTCAACTCGAAGACCTTGGCCTTGAGCAAATATATTGATACATTTAATTTAGTCCTATGCACTGTTACTAAACTGTTTTCAGCAACACAGTTGCTGTTATCATTTCATTATCATATAACCCTAACACCCCTTTCATTCTCTAAAGGGGTTCATGCAGCTTCAAAGCTATGCTGTTTCCAGTAGCAGGGAAATAATGGACTGCACTCTCTTTCTTCAACAGATGATGATACAGTCTCACAAGAATGTTTATAAAAAATTTTCTACATGAGGAAGTTTGTTTTTCTTATCTGGGGGTAACATTTTTTCTGCAGAAATGTAGAGGGAAATGCGTGTAAGAATGTCTAGATGATTCTTAATTCCTTCCACATATCCAATAACAGTTATTGTTTTTTGACTAACAGTTAATTTTCTTGGCCATATGTACTACATCCTCCATAATACGAAAGGAGATGGAAGGATGGCGGGAAAAAGATTTTGAGCAATCAGAGCCTGAACATGCAGGAGGGCGAGAGGCATGCAAAGGATGGAGTGAAGTGGAACATAGTGGTATACAGGGGTCAATGTGATGTCAATGGACTGAAAGCAGTTAGGGTAAACCATGGAAAGGTCTGCAGGGCCTGGTTGTGGATAGGGGGCTGTGGTTTCAGTGCACTGCACAAGACAACTAGAGAATGGATGCAAGAAAATGCAGCCTTTCTTCAACTGTTCCTGGTGTTACAAGCTAATGCAGGTAATGGCGATCAAGTATAAGAAATAAAAAGAAAAAGTGATTAAGACTTCCTTACTTAAATTAAGAGAAATCAGATATTTCATATAATATCAAAATTTTTACCAACCTGCTCTATTTCCTGTAGGACTTTTGCTTCTTCAGTTTCTAATCTATCCAGCATATCATTGAGGAACTTTTCCTGTCGCAGAATATTTTGCTGGTTCTGGTTAGTGTCTGCCAAAGAAATAGGTTTTGATAAAAAATTTTAATTTCTAATTACTGAAAAGTAGTGTCCAAGATAAATGCTGTCATTTTGTCCTGCAAAAGTAATGGATTTTGACTTAGTAAATGTAAGCAATATAATCAAATATCTATCTCTTCAAAAGACCATGACACAAGAGCAAGCCAACAATGACTTCCCAATAACATAGACAAAAATGTTTAAAAGATAGATCTTTCACTTTCTCAAAAATTCGTAAATACTTTTCTGTCTTCTTTTCCTGGTTCTTAATTCTGTCTATTTTTCAATTAGGATTCAGCCTTGATGTGGACTTTTGTCCGTCAATTGAGCCTAAAAAAAAAAAAAGAAAAAAAAAAAAAAAGAGAGAGAGAGAGAGAGAGAGAGAGAGAGAGAGAGGGGTTTCTGACCTTGCAACCAGATTAAAAGCCTGGCTAAGTACATTCAACTACCCTGAAGGACAGGTGGAAAATGTTGTATATAAGCACTATGAAGTTAGGCCAGAATGCAGCTTTCTCTCTTACAAGACAAAATTTTCATAAACAGAAACTTTTCACAGAAAATATTCTAATAAAATAAAATAAACAGATGTACACATAGGGAAATGAACATCAGCTCTGTTACTGTCAACTGCATAGACCTCTCTCTCTAACAACTATATAATCATTCACAGACCAGAAAAGTTAACAATGATAAATTACTTTCACCTAACTCTTAATTTTATGAATCAACTTAATATAAGGTTTGCTGTACCTAAACAATGCTATTTTGTCTGGAGAATCAGAGTGGAGTATGATAAAATGGTAAAATGATGTGCATAGCAGGGTCTTGTTGAAAGTAAATGTAAATAAACTAAAAGATTCTATCTATCTACATCTCTGATGCCTGTTCCAATTGGAACTCTCTTTTCAAAGGGGTGGCCACAGCAACAGAGTCTCTATAACTTAAGAACTCCAGTGCAGTTTCTTGACATTTAGTGCCTCATCCTTAACAGGCTACTGGCAGAGGGCAAGTCTCGTACAGTGTTTGCAGTGGCTCCTACCTAATGTTCCTAATGACTACTTCTATTTAATGTTCTTACCTTCTACTTCTACCTACTGTTTCTACCTACTACTCCAGCCTAAATGTTCCTACCTACTGGTTCTATCTACTGCTCCTACCATTTTGGCAAAAGGCAGGGCTAGCACACAGTGCTCACTGCAGGAAAATCTAGTGGTGTCATGTTTCATATGAAAAGGAGAGACTACATGTTTGAGGACAGAATGCTGGTCGTCCACATGTTAGTGTGGCAGAAAGAAAAAACAGCTACCTGGGTCAGAGGAGCGCAACTTGACAACCCCTAAAGTGCTAGCTTACTAAGCAGATGTCAATAACTCTTCTGATAACCAGGTGGGTAGTGCTAGTAATACACCCCCCTGGTTGTTGTCTGTCTACCAACTACTACCTACTTGTCTTTGAAAGATTCTTGTCTTTGAAACAGACAAAATATCAAAGTGCTATGTTAATGTGAATAAAGAAGAATTATGTACTTCACAATACAATTCTGTCCTCACTTGTAATCATTCCAGAAAGAAAAACAGTCATCTTGCCATTCTCAAATCAAGTTTATGCATCAATCAATAATTTTTATCACAAAGTTTTCATAGTTACAACACATCAAAATCATCAGCTTACCATTCCTAAATGCTAAATCATGGAACATAAGCTGTAGTAGTGTGGGTCCACTTCGTTTCTTTTCTCCAATAGAATTAATAAGCTTGCTAGCCTTAACTTTGACACGCTGAGCTGTGAACTGACTCTTGAACAATATCTCCTGCAGCAACTGTACTCCTCGTTCATACTTGGCCATCTCAACCTAATCAAAGAAGAGGAATGGCAGGCATTGGAAATTGCATCAGCTGACTGGGTAATTATCACTTTTTAATAACATTTACCCTATGCATCTTCTCCCGCTATAACATCTCTGAAACCTATATTACATACTTTCTCTAGATCTGTTATTGCTACATACAAATCCCTTTCTTCTTCAAGTATGTCTCACATAAATTCTCAAAGCAAACACCTGTTCCTCACATCTTTTACCTCTCCTGAAGCCACACTGCTCCAGCCAAGTCAGATGCTCTGTCCATGCCACCATCTTCTCAATCACCCCTTTTTCATACACCTGACCTGGTATACTAAAACTTACAACTCAATAATCTTAGCATTCTGAGTTTTTGCAACAGCCTTAACATAAGGGGACTATACATGCATTATATCAGTCCTCAGGCACCTCACTTTGGGCCATACAAATACCTGATTAAATAATCAATAACACTGTTACCCCCTTTCATGACAAACCCAAATGCAATCTTATCCAATCATGCTAGTCTATCACAACACCTCAAACTAAACATTATATTTCAGGGCTTTTAATTTCACAATTATCTTTTAGTTTTCCCCATCACTTCTACCTTTGCCTACCAATACACCTTTACATGCCATCCTAATTTTACTTTCCTTGTGGTACAAGCCACATGAAGTAACTCTCATTCTTCTAACACAATTTCATATCTCTGTCTTGGCAAGTTATGCTCACATTTGTAATTTCACAGCAAAAGCAGGTTGATGAATATCCTGAATATGTTTGATGTGCTACTTTAGAGATGTTTGAATGGACCATTGGCAAATAAAAGATAATTTAAGCCACTGTACTTCGTAAAACTTGTTAATGTGATGAATTACAAATGTGCAGGTGTAATTTCTACAATGTTCACAAATTATATGATAAATACAAGTATGTTATCCTGCTAAAGAAGGTAAGGTAACTAGGTATAATAAAAAGTCAGAACATTTATTTCCTACCACTCACTTTGATGATAACTACAGCATAGCTACAGTATGACCCACAAGAAAACCGTCCACCATGAAGAGCCAAGCCTATGGTGGATTCTCGGTTCAATGTGTCTGCTGTGAGCTCACGTACTACTTCCTCATAGGGGATAATGATATTTCCACGTAAAACTGGAGATTCAAAGAAGAGGTCCAAAAGAACGGTGAGGTATGGTCGAAGGGATGCAGGAACAGCTGATGTATCCATGACTGCTATCATCTATGGGTTGAAAATACAATTTCTGAATGTAAAAATTGGACAAAACACTACCTTCCCTATAAAAATCTATAACTTGAATTTTTTCCTATAACATCTTTTTTTTTTTTTTTTTTTTATGTTGAAGGCTCCAGTCACGGACAAAAGTCCACATCAAGAC
>JAYMFT010371963.1:0-21518 GCA_038088735.1 Panulirus argus
GATGGATAGCTATGTACACACCCACACACACACACACACACACACACACACACACACACGCACACACACACACACAAAAGAGCCAACGTCCTCGTGGTAAATGTTCCCACAAAATTAGTACACACACATGTATACCTAGCAAGGCCGTGTACACACACATGTACACCTAGCAAGGCCGTGTAAGCGGTGGAGGAGCATTAGTTACGCCAGGGTCGTCGCTACCACTACCACCACTGCCCTCTCACGTTACGGCACCAGCACCAGACGGAGCAACACCCAGGCAACATATGGGGATCTCCCTGTAGGTCAATACTCAGGCAACACATGGGGTTGGTCCTAGTAGGTCAACACCCAGACAATACACGGAGAAGGTCCCGGTAGGTCAACACCCAGGCAACACACGGGGAGCTCCCGGTAGGTCAACACCCAGGCAACACACGGAGGTGGTCCGGTAGGTCAACACCCAGGCAACACACGGAGGTGGTCCGGTAGGTCAACACCCAGGCAACACATGGGAAGGAAGGTCCTGGTAGCTCAGAGCTCACAAGAGACCGGATGTTCCTCTCGAGAAGACTCATGTGACACATGTGTCACACATATGAGACACAATATGAGACATGTGAGACAGAAGGCGGTGGACATGCCGAGCTGGTATGCATCAGTGGAAGAAAAGTTTTGGTGTGTCTTTCCCCAACCCCCTTCCCAGTCTCTCTCCCTTCCTCCCTCCCTCCCTCCCTTTTCTCCCTCCCTCTTCTTCACATCATCTCCCCCTCCCAAATATATTAAACACCCTTCCCCACATTTTCCACGACAACCGCGTCTCCTTACACACTTGTCACCAACACCAGCACAGCATCCCCGGCTTTGCGATCACCCGCACGTTGTTCTCCAACACCAGAGCAACATCCTTTCTCCACCAATAAAGCATATCCGCCCCCCCCTCTTCCCTCCTTCTTCACCACAGCAACATCTCCCTCCCCCCTACACTTTTCCCAGTACACCCTCCCTCCTCCAGTGCACCCTCCTCCCCCAGTCCGTACGCGCCCCGCCAGTACAACACCCCCGCCCCACCCCAGGTCTTCCCAGCTCTCCCAGTCCACAAAAAACAACCCGTCTGAGTACTTCGTGACTTCCTCATTACATCCAAGAGCTAAACGCAGCGCCACCGCCCCTAAAGACGTTATCATCGTTGCTTCATTACGCCGCGCCGTTCTCAATCTACACCCGTGGCTTGGCCTCCTCTTGCCCCGCTGGCACTCAGAGTTCAAGCTAGGTTATCGATGTATCGAGGAATCAGCTGTTCTCTGGCCACGGAATAAAAGACATCGGCAAAATTGATACTACAGTGAGGGTAAGTCTAGGGTGTATAGGCTGCCAGCATAACCCCGACCCTGTTGAGGGGTTGTGGAAGGTTTTAAAGGGTTATGGAGAGTTGTACAGGGATTATAGATATATGTGGAGGGCTGTAAGGGATTACGGAGGGCTGTAGAGAGTTATAGAGGATTGTGGAGGGTTGTAGAGGATTATGGAGGGCCGTAGAATGGTTGTGGAAGGCTAAAGACGTTTTTGGAGGGTTGTAGAGGATTATGGAGGGCTTTAAAGGGTTGTTGAGGGCTATAGAGGATTGTGGAGGGTTGTTGTAGGGAGTTATGGAGGTTGTAATGGTTCGTAAGGAATTTTTTTTGTCTGTGGATTCTTATATTGGGTGGAGGAGAGTTGTGGTGAGTTTTCGCAGGTTGCAGAATGTTGTAGTTGCAAGTAGAAGCTTCTGATGAATATTAGAGTGTTTATTTTAATTTTCGTTTGAATATATATATAAATATATTGTCTATACATACGTACATAAAGGATTTCAGTGATAATATGGGTGACTGGGGCATTTCTAAGGGTAGGTGGATTCTGGAGAGTTATGATGAATGAAATATAGCGAGCCGTAAAGGGTTATATAACGCTATTGTGGGTTTTTGGTAAGGTTGTAGAGATTTTGCTGTGGTTGTTGTCCCGGTGTGGTTGACGTAAGAGAGTAATAATGTGTTGTGGAGAGTTGTAGTGGGTTGTACCGTCGTGTCGTCGTGTTCTATGGTCGCACCGTTGTCTTCACATATCCTTCGAGCTCCAGCTCCACTCTTAGGAACGTAGGATCCCCCGTCACGCACTCTTGGAGGTGCAGGATCACCATTCACGCATTCCTGGGGACGCAGGATTCTGGCCGGCGCAGGACCCGCCCAGTGTAGGATCCTGGCCAGTGCAGGATGTGCCCCTCAGCCGTCCTAGAGTAATGCTCCCATAAATAGGAACCCAAGACGCCCTAGGATTTTCAGTGGTATTCGCGTAGTTCCAGAAGTGTGTTGTGTACATCCCAGAGATACTGATCAATTGATCGTAATCTTCGGTTTATAGCAATATATGACAGTCTGTCTACCTATCTACCCATCTGTATATCTATCTGTCTATCTACCTGTCTATCTATCTGTCTGTCTATCTATCTATCAGTCTATATGTAGTATGTACAACGAATAATCATTCTTCGGTATTTTGGTGCACTAAATATCTTTTTGAATATCTAGATATAATGTAACCCTTTTTTAATCTTGCATATCTTACGTTGCAGTCTCTAACGTATTGCATTTTATAATCACTATGATTAGCAGTAGATAGTGCCTTATCGTTTTTCGAAATTATATTTACTCCATGAAAATAATTAATCGTAAAGATATTCAAGTATCAGATTCTAAAGTTTGTTTTTGAAAAGCGAGGCGAGAAGATCTACTCTCCAACAGCCTCCAAGACTAGGGCTGCCAGTCTCAGCACTTCAACAGCTTCCAAGGCTAGGGCTGGCAACCACAGCATTCCAACCGCCTCCAAGGCTAGAGCTGGTAACCACAGCATTCCAGGAGCTACTAGGACCAGGGCTGCCAATCACAGCACTCCAATATCCTCCAAGGTCACAGTAGCCCACCACGACACTCCAAGACTAAGACAGTCATCCACGACACTCAAATAGCCTCCAGAACTAGAGCTACCAACAATTACTCTCTCAACCGCCTCCAAGACTATAGCTACCAACCACAACACTCCGGGAGCCATCAAAAGTAGAACAGTGAACCACACTGTACGCGCCAAAAGCCTCCAACACCAGTCAGTCGCAACACGCCAAGACCCTCCAAAACTATCCACCTACAATACGCCAAGAGCCCCCGAAAACTAACTGGCCACAAAACACAAACAGACTTCAAAACTAGCCGGCTACAGCCTGCAAAACTAGTCAACCGTAATACGTTATAGCCTTAAAAACTACGCAGGTAGAGCACATTAGCAGCTTCTAAAAGTAGCCATTCATAACCTCTAAAACTAGGATACCACAACACGCCAGTGGCATCCTCAACTAACCGGCCAGAACCTTCAAAACTAGCCAGCCACAAGTCGCCATCAGCCTTCAAAACTAGCCAACCACAACACGCCGCCAGCCTTCAGATATAACAAACCACAATGCGCCGCCAAACCTCCAAAACTAGCCGACCACAGTGCGCGGCCAAACCTCCAAAACTAGCCGACCACTCCAAAGAAAAAAAAAAAAAAAGAAGGAAGTATGTGGCTACATTTAACCGAGGAACCACCAGCGCTGGGCGAATTCCAGGCCGAGCTCGAAGAGCGTTCCCACACTCCCCTGAGCCCTGCCCGCCCCGACCGGCGGCGGCACCACCATGGCATTCCTCCTCCCCCTCTCCCCCTCCCCTTACCCGTCCCCTACCCTTTTTTTTTTTCTTTTTTCAACACTACGGCAACTGCGGACAGTTTCCGCATCTCCTCATCGCACGTAGAAGCGACTCACTACCGCACCAGCGGAAGGCGATTCGTCGCTGAGAACGGCTGTGGTATCACAGGGAAATTGCCGAGTGTTAGGGGGGAAAAAACAAGTGATTTATGGATGGTGTTGCAACTGTGTCTTATACACCCTTCTCCCCCCTTTCCTCCCTTCCCATCCCTCCACCCCCGCAGTGCACCACCCTACTCACCCCCCACCCCACTCACTATCCCTCCCTCACCATCGCCTATTGGGTCATGACCTCCCGCGCTGACCCCTGGTCACGTAGCACGTCTCGTCACGTCAGGAGGTGAGGCCACTTCATATTATGGGGTCGACTCCGCCACAACATGTCAGTAGGCAAGCACGAGGTCCCCATCACGAGACTGGCGCTGAACCTTCTTTGTCTTTAGCTACGTGGCGTGAGGCCGCAGGTCCTCCCCCACCCCGCCCCCGAGCAGCGGCGCTTGTTACTTGACATTCGCCGACTTGTGAGGTAACTAACCAGCTGGGGAGGGAAGGGAGAAAGGTTGCAGGGGGATAGTATGGGAGGCAGCCACCTCGCACAGCGCCCTGGGGAACTGTTCCCTACTCCGGCCCGCGCAGCCAAACTGGACGTCCTGAACTTTGTTCTCGGAGAGCGTAATGTGATCGGCTGGACATTGACTCAGAATTTAGAGAATCTTGATGTGCTCCGCTGTGCACCCCAGGTTTTCTTGAGCACCCCAGGCTTATCCCAGGATTGCAGAGGTAACATACAGGGTCTTTGTCAGACCCCCTTCCCCCTGGGCTGATGATTATAACATAAATGATTGTGCGAAGTTGGTTCATTACATAAGCTCACAGTCTTTCATACGGTAGATTGCACTACTAGATGCAAAAAGTGGAAACAGCTTCAGAATTTCAGGTGTCTTATTAATAATAAGGTGTTTGTTTCGACGTATCCCTTGAAGGTTCTACGTATGTTTTCAAGTCTGAGGCACAGTGCTCTGATGTCTGTCCATGTCTCTGGCCTCAAACTTTACAGATCACACTATCAAGAATCCAGAGAGGCCAAGGTGCCAGTAGTATGTACCTACAGCCCAGCCTTGATTTAGCCATGACATCCTCTTGTAGTCTACTGATCTTGGTACTCTCTCAGGTCAAGTGTTTCCTCGATACATTTCATTTTGGTGGAAAATGGATCCGCTAGTGCCTACTGCTCCTCTCGTGTTTGCCTCAGTGATTTCCAGAGTGGAGTTTCTGTCTTTATTGACGGTGAATGTTGTGAGGGATAAGTTTCTTAGGTCATCCAGATACCTTCGTGTTCCCTGTCACAGACGCTTAACGTACTACCTTCGCTACACACAGACTGCTGCACAACAAGTACACCGATGAAAAGAGTTTCAGCAGATGACTGTTTTCTAATGTGTTACGTAAACGTAATTTGAAGAAAACAGAATGCAGCAGCGTGTGCATGCAGCGGTGGTTTTCAGATGTGTGTACTAGCATAAAAATAAACACTTCAGATCCCATTCCTTGTCGAACTTGCGTGGTAAAAAAAAAAACTGAGCGAGCACGGAGGGCGAAGGCCACGCTTGTTTTGGAGCCTTGTTTGCAGACTGTTTGGTAAACAGCGGGTGTCACGTGACTCCGTCTCATATCAGGAGAATGTCCAGCTGATTCTGCTGCTATTTCCACGCTTGATTGGCTGCTATGTCAGCTTGCTTACGCCTGATTGGCTCTTCTGTTCTCTAGCTCTCGTCTGGTTGGCTGCAATCCTACCTCGTTCTCGCCTAATTGGCTGCTCTGTTACATCGACCTCGTCCGACTGGCTGGTTGGTCCTCCTCCGTACTTTCGCCTGATCAAGTGCTCCCCGTTGCGTCGCTTTCTCCTGAACTGTTTCCTCGCTCTCTCCTGATTAGCCGATCTCTTCCCTCGCTTTCGCTTAATTGGCTGGTCTTGTTTCCCTTGCTTGCATGTGACAGGCTAGTCTTTTCCCGTGCTTGCGAATGATTATTAGCTGGGCTTCTTCCTTGCTTCCATCTGACAGGCTGGCCTCTTTCCTTGCTTGCATTTGATTGACTGGTCCCTTCCTTTGCTTGCATCTGATTTGGCTGGTCTCTGCATCCAGTGTTTATGTCTGACGAGGAATGAAATGATCATGATTTCTTTTAGTATTTCAGTGCCAGTGTTATGAACAGGTTTTTGGCCCTGTATGGTAGAGTATGGCACAGTGCCAGGGCAACCTCCTCCCTGTATCTCCACCGTGCTGTGGGCGCAGCACCTCCCTCCTGGCTGTGGGAAGCGGTGGGGCAACACTGGTGGTACTCTAGGGTTTCCTGAGAACAAGTTTTCTGCATAATCGCATCAGTTTTTATGGTGGTGTTGGTGGTAGTGATGATGATGATGAGGGTGGTATTTGTGCTGGTGATTCTCCTTGTGAGGGTGTCGATGCTGGTGAGTGTGTTAGTGTTGGTAAGTGTGTTTGGTGCCGGCATTCGTAACGGTGCCAGTATTGTCGTTTGGGCTTCCGGTGCTGTTGGTGATGGTGGTAGTGTTGGCGATGACAACCTGTTCCTTATCTCGTAGATTATGACAGAGACGTAGGGGGTATGTCAGTGTTAAGACACCTCCCTCCCTGTTGCTCGCTCCTTCCCTCCCTAGAAATCTGGAGCGAGTGTAATAAGGAAAGAGAGAAAGAGTGAACCTAGAGAGCATACGTAGAATAACACTCGCGTTTTTGTCAGCGGAGAAGAAAGAGCAATCCGTGGTGGGGCTTATCGGCAGGAACCGTCGGGTTGGACTTGCGTTAGTTGACGCCGGCAACACGTTCGCCATGTGAAGTCGGATCTGCAGAGTGTACACTGCACTAATTGGATACCCTGTTGACGTTTTTCCTTTCGGAATCATTTCGTAATGTTTTTCTCTCAACGTTCTCTTTTTTTCTGACTTGAGAGAGAGAGACCACTGATACCACCAGCTCAGCTTTCATTTTCTGTTCTTGTTTATCTACCATAAATACACATGTTATGAACGTTCACGTAAAATGCTGAAGAAAAAATACATATTCGGTTGTGGAAATAACCAGATTTATGTATCTACGTACCGCAGTATGTGTAAAAGTCAAGGATATGCAGATTACTCCCTGTTTTATTGGATATGCAAATGACGTGCTTGTCTCTTGCTTGGAATATGCGCTGTAAAGAAACTTGATGCGGTCGCTTTTAATGAGACGGGGAAAACGATTTCCACTGTGAGTTTATTGAGAAAGTAGGCCAAATACTTTACAAAATAAACACCATTAGCATATGATCATATTACCTTCCTTTATTTGTTAATAAAGATAAAGATTCCGGTAATGTTGCAACGTGTGTGTGAGTCACAGGAAACATTTGCGAACGATATAGCGAATTGTAAGCAAATTTAGGTCGTTTTGTAGTTTAGGGCCGCGAAGATGTTAACTTAATCATGCCGATGAGAGTCATATCAATTGCTTTGTTGCAGTTCATAGAATACCAGTATACCTGCAGAGATGACTTTGAAGTAAAGTTGAATACACATTTAGACGGGTAAAGCCGTCAGGAGACTTGAAGTCTAAAGGAAATGCAAACACTGAATAGCTTAAAGCAAGGAGAAATGTCAGTGGGATCCTTTGAAAACCATACCTAACTTACCGTAGGTAAAAACATTCATGTTATTTTTGATGTTATTTTAGTAATACGTTATTGTTGTGGTTACATACTTTAGTCAGTGCTGCTGTTAGTGAACAAGCGTGTGTCTGATCGTTTTCAGCAGAAAGTCTCTGAATATGGTCTTCTTACATTGATACCCTGAAGATCTAAAAATACTCACAAGTTATGGAGAAAAAAAAAAGAAATCGTGATGCTTGACATGAGACCGGTTCAAGAAGGACCCCTTCTGATAGCATAATTGTTTCCTTTTTTCACCATGTGGACGAAGACTACATTACCACAGGTGTATATCAGGTGCAACGTTAGACAAAGAGGCGCTAGTGACGGAGACAAATTTCATCTATAACTAACTCTGCACGAAGGTGCGACAGTAACGGAAAAACATATTGAAACTCTATACGAACCTGCGACAATAACAGATATATATCACTGTTGGACGAACAGGCAAAACTGAGGTAAATGTCGGTCATTAGGGAAAGTTATATACGTTTTTTCTATGGCGTTTAATCCAATAGTTTTCCCTCACCTTCTTTCCCCTCCAAGACTCCGTATGCCCTCAATGTCTTACCGTAAAATGAGTAGACTTGCCTCACAGTAAGCACTTCAGGTGTGATGCTCTCCTGTGACAGAGCGAATGTTGCGGCCCGCACCGATAACAGTGAGTTATGGCTCTCGCTGTAAAATAAGAATTTTATTTTGTACCGGTTTATGTCCTGTGACCCTTGTTAGGTGTGACCTTGATCACTGTCATATGTGACCCCTTGACCTTTGTTATGTGTGGCCTTGGTCACTGTCACATGTGAACCCTGAGCCTTGTTTGGTGTGGCCTCGCCAGCCGAGACATCCATCACTGCTGTGTAAATATATCGCAGTCATGAGCGACCTTTTTCCCTGGGAAATGTGCCCTATCTTGATGACTGTGAACTGTGACCTTGCTTAGCTCCGGGTCCCGTTGCTTGGTGACCTTGGGTGCCGGCAGGAGACGCTGGTAAAGGTCGTGACGTCATGTGAGGGTTGGGTGGCGTTGTGCAGGGTTGGCTGCTGCTGCTGCCCTAGTTTTTATCCCTTTGGGTAACGGTGTGCTACCGACCCACCCACACTGTACTGACGGTGTCCTAACGACTATTTCATCATATATATATATATATATATATATATATATATATATATATATATATATATATTAATGTGTGTGTGTGTATTAGATTTGTTTCGTTTTCGATCCGCGGCGTCACAATTTCACTGAGCACCATTCCCGCCACTGTCAACTGCTGTCGCCTGAGATCCCTAGTCCTTAAGTTGCAGTTTGGGACCACAGTCGCACCGAGTCCAGCCGAGCTGGTGTAGACTGCTATATGACCAGCCCCGTTTCAGCCATTGTGAACATCACCAGTAATCAGCTGACTGTATGTAAACTAACCTCCACCTTTTTGTTTGTGGAAAGACTATCTCTTTAACAATCCACCCCTTTAGGAGCCCACACTCTCCTTTCCCTACTTCCCCTTGTTGTTGATTCTTGTTTGCTCTCTCTCTTTAGCTTTAGCTTTTGGCTGTATAGTTTATATAATAAACCGTTGATTGTTATCATCATTATTATCGTTATTATTATTATTACAGTAATAACAAGGATAACAACAATGAGGGAGTGAGTGAGGGACGATAGGTTTGTAAGGGAAGATGACGGGGTAATAAATAACTTGGTAGGCGTTAGTTAGGCAGCTGGGGACACGGGGGTGTGGGGAGGGGAGGGAGAGGGGTGGCATGGCAGAGGGCAAGGGGTTGATATGAGGGAAACTCATCAGACGACGAGGGACACGCCAGAGAAAAGACCTACCAAAGAGGAATGGGAGACACACCAAAGGGCAGAGAGAGAGGGGGAGACAGAACAAAGGGGAGGAGGAGACACACCAAAGGGAGACAGAGCAAGGTGCTGCTACCAACCATCGTGAGAACAGGCCGTCACCTGGCCAACTACCCTTCGTACATGACCTGTAATTTGACAGGTGTTGGGGGTGGGGGTGGGGGTGGATAGGGGTGACTTAATAAGGGAAGGAATGGGTAAGCAGAGGGTCAGATGGTGCATAGGGAGGATGGTTTAGGACGGGAGAGGATGGATGAAATGGGTCAGATGAAGAGAGTGCAGGGAGTGTGTGTGTGTGTGTGTGTGTCCTCTCCATCAATGCCTTTTATTTAAAAACATTTTCTCTTGTGATCCAAGGTCGTACATTTCCTCATATTATAGTCATATCGCTTTATCAGGACATGCATTATCAGGCAGTTGGTATGCTGTACACCTTCCGTCTTATTTATTCATTGTTCTTCGTCCAGGAAATTATCCATCACTCATTATAGGTATAGATTATTACTTTGATGTACCGTCAGGTACATGACGCGACCTATCCAACTCCTCTTGCCTCGCCTGTTACGCCTTTAATCCCCACGCTCTGGCTTGGGAAGATTAAGTTAATACTTTATTTGATACATTTTTGCCTAAGGCCTTTTTTAAAGCGAGATCATCGTTTTATTTCCACACCCTCTTTATTAAGTCAGTAACTTGGGTGTTAATGAAGTTATAAACAAGAAAGAAGTCTCATTAAACCCTAATAAGTCAGAGCTCTGAGATCCTGAAGTCAGACTTAAATCATTGGTTTGTAAGTATTAGTGGCTGCTCCTTTTTACAGTTTCATGACTTGGAAACTGGAAGTCCAGTCAGTGTTACACCTCATCCCTTTTCCATGCAAAAGGGATCATAAAATGAGCATTAGATGAGGGACTGAGTTCCCTTTGAGGGAATTGGATTCTTCTACAGGAGTTTGGATCCCTCTGTATGGGGTTAGATCTTTCTATAAGGGGTTTGATTCTCCTGTGGAGGGTTGAATCCTCTTACAGTGAGCTGGATCCTCTTATAAGGGCTTGTATCCTTGTACATGAATTGGATCCTCATATCGGAGGTTGGATCCTCTTACCCTCATTGGATCATCTCAAAAGGGATTAGATCCAGTTGGAGGAGATAGTTTAGTAATAAGAAAAGTCAAGGAAGGGAAGTGATTGGGTAGTTAGAGAGGCCAAGTTGTGAGGTCAGTTAATTGGCTTGTTAGATAGTTTAGTTAGTTGGGCAGTTAGAGAGGCCAGATAGGGGAAGGGGTGATAGTTGAGTAGTTGGAGAGGCAGGTAGGGAGTGGGAGAGGGGAGGCAGTTAGGGAGACAGGTAGGGAAGGGGGGGGGGGATAGTTGGGTAGTTAGAGGGGGCAGGTGCAGTGGTTACCACCGTGGCCGCCCGTGGCAGTAACTGCTTCCGGCCTGACCCCGACGCTGACCCCAAGACGTGACGCCCTCCACTGCCCCTCCTCTTCCCTTCCCTTCTCTCTTACACGCTCTCCTCCCTCTTTTCTTCATTATCACTCCCTTCATCCTGAACATCTGTATCCAACCCAGAAGAATATCTTCATTGCACAATATTTTCCTTGCGTTCCAAACAGCTTGTCTTATCCCCCAGTTTGTTCCACCTGTAAACCCGCTACACCCTAAACGGCCCGTCACTCTTGTCTGTCTTTTACATAACACACCCTCAGGAGCCGCCACCACCACCACACGCCCTCGTCAGCTCCACTCACCCCAGCGTATCTTTTACGTACCACTTCCTCAACATCCTGACACCTTAAGTATATCTACGTATATCACCCTCTGTACGAGTATATTACCGCACCCTTTTAAACCCTTACCAGCCGCTGAAAAGCTCCTGTCGCCTCTTACTTCTGACAACCAAATGCTGTCAGAGACAAAGAAAAACTAGAACGAATGCAGAGATGTGCAACAAAACCAGGTCTGTCGCTCAGGAATAACCCAAACGAAGAAAGACTGGGTGGGTATCTGAAACGCTTTCCTTGAAAAATTCACAGACTCCAAGGAAATGAAGCAGTGTTTTTCAAAACATTTGATAATATTCTATAATATTTAATTCACGATACTTTCATCATATTATATACGTATATAAGATGACGGTATGTAGTTCAAGGGAAGATGAAATGCGGATGTGGGCCAATAGTATTTTTTTCAGTAAGAGTTATTCAACGTTCGTATCAGACTACCACCAGATATTGTCAAAGCGAAGAGTGTCAATACGTTTAAAACATGGATGGGCAAATGATCAAAAGATATTGATTATATGTGAACAACGATGTAAATTACATGTATTTACCTTCTGAATATAAAGGGCTAAAATCCCATAGTATCTGGCGGCTGTCATAAGATCAGAATTTGTTCTCCGTCCGTCCTTTCCTATTAAATTTCCATGTCACTTACAATCTCCACACCTTATGGTGTACTTTCCTGCCGGCTAGTGTACCGAAGGGAGTGGTGGGTGGGGAGGAGCCTCCTGCCCCATATAGAGCATATAATTAGTAACGTAAGATGCTATTACTCCTCTTCAGCAGGTGAACTCTTACAGCCCATCAGATCTTTTGTTATATGGCTTTCTTATGTACTGAAACCTTCCTCTCATTTCTTGAATGTCTGTACTTACCTTTTATGTAGGTTGACTCACCTTTAATTATTCTCAATACACACCCTGCCCTACACCCTGCTCGACACCCTTCATCCTGGCCACACCCTAGTAGGGCCTCACCTTCCTGGCTGGTATTAACCAACGTAACCTTTAATCACAAGTAATTGTCACTCGGGGTTCACCCTACTTCCTGTGTAGTGGCCCAGTGACGCCTGCTGCTTGGGAAGGGCGAGGGAGGGGGGGGGGTGTAGGGTCCGGGAGGGAGTTTGGAGGGAGTCAGGGAGGGGAAGAAGGTGGCGTTGTGTGGAGAGGGTTTGGAGTTGAGGGGGAGATTATATTTTCTAATGTCAGTTTATGTTGGTAACTGAACTCCTTGCGTATTGTTGTTGTTGTTTGTCTGTTTGTTTGTTGTTGTAGATTGTTGTGGTGTTTTTCTTGTGGTTGATTTCCTGTGTCATTGTCCTCCACTTTCCTAAAGCATTTTGTGTCCATGTGTTTTACTCTTTCCTGACCTCCAAAATCCAGCTGACTTTCCCATCGCCTCCATCACTGAGACGGCTTTCCCACTCGGGCCATGCGTCCTCACGTAACACGCACAAGTGTTAACATGCACGTGTCTGTTTACATCAGTATCAGGTCATGGCTGTTCCAGCGGTAACGTTGACGTTTCGCTCGCCCTAACAGTTTCCATGTAACGTTATAACACTGTAGGTGTCTTGTGCGATAAACGCGTCTCTGCTCGTACGCTTCCTGTGCACGAAAGACGACTGTACGTACATAAGCTGAACGCCTGAGCACGACTGCACGAGCCTTATGCTAGACAGTACGGCGCTTGGGGGTCTGCGATACGACCCTTGAATACGACGGCAGTACGTCCCCTTTCATCCGACTGTACGACGAAGGTCGGACCATCGCATCCCTTAGGTACCCCTTGAGCACTGCGGTACTACCCCTGGGTAGGATGGCCTGGCCTTGGTCGTACCGAAGGGAAGGAAATCGTCCTCAGATTTTTACATCTGTATGCAGTTGTTGCCACAAGTGTGTATCAGTTCATCTCTCCGGTATTCTCCCGGCGCTAAGAATGTATGAAAAATCGGTGCCCGATAATAGCCTGGCATTCTTCGGTCCGTTGCCCTGGGAGTCAGTCCTCCATGCCTTCAGCTTTCAACGGGAACTGCTAATCTGTATGCGGGTGTCCACTGGTTCATCTTTCTGGTGTACCTGTCATTAACAGCACATGAAAAATTGGCCTCCCACTATAATCAGCCTGGCGCTCTTCTTCCGTTCGCTGTTCTGGAAGTCCTCTTTGCCTTCAGCTTTCAACTGTAAACGAAGTATAGAAAAAAAAGATAGATAAAAAAAAATCATCGTTTACACAAAACCCCGAAAGACGTAGCGTAAATGATGTTTAACTTAGCCGAGTAAACAAACGCCTGACGGAAGTCTTGAAGATTTTATGGCTGGCCTTATACCGCAGTCTCTTGGAGTAAGTCTGGGGGGGGGGTGTTAGTGATAATGTATTCTCGAGGAGGCAGGAGGAATTAGTCATTAGATCGAAAACAGGTAATTAACCTCCCCGCTAACTGATAGACGACTATTTAACCTGGTCACCCCTTTGTATGCAACGTGGCATAGGGAGTAGTTTACTCCGTGCTACGATAGGATTATGGGCTTTAAATGTTATCCCTCGTTCCATTGCGGGCGAGGTGGGGTTTGGCAGGCAATGTTTCTCGACCTGTTAATATTATGGGTCTTTTATATAATGGGTAGTTTTGCGAGAGATTTATAGTGATATATTTTTCCTAAGACGTGTGTGTGTGTGTGTGTTTGACTGATATTTATGTGTTAAGAAAAGAGTCTACAGTCATGTTGCCCCGTTTCTTAACGTTGTATACATGTACCATGTCTTTACTTCTGTATATGTATGTTCACACACACACACACACACACACACACACACACACACACACACACACATACTCAGGGTTTTATAATTCTTTACAGACTCCCTCTTTTTGCTTTATTGTATTGCGCTCATCTACCGCCATGTTACTTTGAGAGTATTTATTCACATCTTACTTGTCACACATTTTATTCCGTTACCTCTTGTGCCATCTAGACGAGCGGGTTTCATATTGTGTTAAAAAAGAATGGCGGACATCATAAGGACCTTGAGGGACGCCACTTCAGTCCATCTTCAGGCGCGAGCGACATGGTGTTGTCATGCGCTCCACATAGCCATTAAAAGTTTATCAACAACTAAGTATTATTATCTCCTCAAGGGTTCCAGTATGGAAACAATCTAAGAAAGTGGCCACAATACTTAGTGAAACAGATTTTAAAAAGAGGCTTTTTAGGTAAATCTAAGAAAGCAATCGTAATCGATCTATGAAATTTTTAAAACTGATTGGATATACGTTATTAAACTGATCATATTCTTGATGGAAATTTTTCTGCATATGTCTTAGCCAATCAGATTTCAGATTTGTTATGTCAGTATGAATGACGACATACCCAATATTCCCATTATTTTCTTCTCTTGTTCAAGTTTAAATGATGTGAAATGCTCTAGACCTACACTGAGGCACGTGACAGACATTTAACCAAAGCCCTTGTGTCAAATATACACATTAGCGTCTCGGAATGACCTTTAAAACACCCAGTTATCACGAACACAAACCGCGACCCATTTTCTCCCAGTTCGCCGTCTGGAAAATTAAGTCCAACTAATTGGTCTTCAAAGGTTAGGGCGTCTGCGGGACCCACTGGGTCGCGACGGGCCTTACGGAGGGAGGCCGTAGGGGTCAGAGTGGCGGTAGCAGCTGGACAGAGGTGGGTGGGTGTGTGTGTGTGTGTGTGTGTGGAGGGGGGTGGGTGGTAATGACTATAATGATGCAAGTTCAATGTTAGATTGATAGGAGGAACGATCTTCTGGATTACCTCTGATAACGCCGTCGTTGTTGTGGTTGTTCTCGCTACCGCGACTCGTGCTACTGGAACTAATGCCGTTGTTGCTGCCACACTACACCAATTTTACCACAGCTACTTTTATTTCAGCTTCTACTACTACTACTACTACTACTATATGTACTTATAATTTAGCATTCTCTCTCTCTCTCTCTCCCTAAGTGCCCCCACACAACTTCCCAACTCCTCGCGTACTATGTCAAGTCCCCCCGGACCCAACACAGTCAACTTTTTTCCCTTTTTTTCTTCCAGCGTCGACACGTATTCACCCGTAGCTCCTTACGAGTGTTCTCAGGGTTTCCACCATCCTCACTCACTGGTCCGTGACCTGAGTACATCTTTAAAACGAGACCGTCAAGTCCGACCCAATCATCCAAGATTATGTTCATAACCTGTTCAACGAAAACTGAATTGAGAAAGGTAAGAGAGAGAAAATAGTCAGGATCTTTGAAGTGTTGTATGAATGTGTCCAAACGTCAGAGCACTGTTAGATTGATGTTTCCATTGGTCATAGCAATGTTGTATTGATGTGAAATAGTTCATAGCAGTTTTGTACTGATGTGTCCATAGGTACCAGCGCTGTTGCACTGTGTAATGGCGTGTCCAAAGGTTACAGCACTGTTGCATTGATGCCTCCGGAGGTCATAGCAACAGTGATTGAGAAATTTGGCTGTGAGCGCGTAAGGCCATCCGAGCGATGGCTATCTTGTGAAAGGTACAGTCTGGGGCCAATCACACAGATAAGGGGAGCTGGAGCTGAACGAGGCCTTTGAGTCATTATCCAATTTCGTGCGGTAATTAGGGGTGATTGCTGGCACTACGCCACACACATTTCTCACAGACTCCCTGCGTCGGGTTAGCCTAATTACCCCGTTGACAGACGGGGATTTTTCTCGAGGGTATTTGATATTATTTGTAAAACACAATTATCGGTAATTGGATGTGATTATCAATGACATTTTCATCAACGTGTGTGGGGTTTGTATGGGTGGAGGGGGGGCGGCTTAAAGCAGTTTCCATACACTGTACTTCTGCTGTTCTTATCGAGTGCTGTCGGTCCGGTCGACCAAGACCTTCCAAAGTCAGTTTTTACCAGTTAAAATGTTTCTCTTGCGCTACAATCCATGCGTTCCACGTGGTGTGTAGTCAGGTCCTTCCTACTGAGTGTTGGAGATATGTAGAGACCAGGCCCTTTTTACTGAGTGTTGGAGATATACAGAGGTAAGGCCCTTCTTACTGAGTGTTGGAGATATGTAGAGACCAGGCCCTTCGTACTGAGTGCAGATGGTGTCAAAGTTTCCGCATCCTCAAACAGTTTAACGGGACAGTGCGTTACCTGTCTTTCCGCTCACACGTTGGACATTGAAAAGCAAGCCGGTCTGGTGGCGTGGTGCCAGGTGGCGTGTGGTGAAGACAGGTGGTGTGGGTGAGGCCAGGTGGTGAAGGTACACCCGTGTCCTTGGCGTGTGTGTGTGTGTAGCATATGGTAGCCATGCTGGTAGCCCCACATCACTTACTGTTCCCTCCGGGGTCCCCCACCGGCTTTCGTTTCGGGCTTGGATCCTCTTACATCACTACGACCGTCGTCCTTGAGGATGCTCAGACGACGCTTAAAGGTGTCGCTCGGTCGAATCCAGCGATTAGGTAGTCGAGGGAACTTGTCTTTTCTCCCCGAGGAGAACAAGACCATGAAAGTCATGCCGTCCGTTCCGTCGCAGCTTGCGTAGACGTACGTCGTCGTCGTCGTCAGGTCACTGCAACTGTCGCTCGGGCCGACGAGTTTTCGTCCCAGTTCGCCGCGCGCCGCCATCTCCCGGGCGATCGTCCGACCCGCCCCGCCGCCCCGTCCCGTCACCGACGGTGTTATTACGAAGAACATCTGGATTATCATCGTGTTAACGTCAGAAGCAGCTGGTCCCTCGGATGCCGAGGCTGACGGACCAAATTGCATTAGTGGAACGCAAGCTCCAATTTTACCCCGCCAGCCGGCCGCTCAGCCAGACCCGTCGAGGCAGCCGGCAGTCTGGACGTCGAACCCAAAACCGGTAGCAGCCATTTAAGACAACATTGTGTTAGATTCATACACCGAACGTCATTGATATAACTGAGACGATCTGAGCTTCGTAGCTTAAGGATAACATCGTCAGCTCTGACAGAGGCATTATTTGAGGAGGGACATGCTTGGCTGTCAGACAGATGAGGGGAAGGGGGTTGGCCGGGGCGTCGGAGGAAAGAAGTAGCCGTCAAGTGTCCAGGAAGAATTTACCTCTCAAGTGGAGGAGGAGGAGGAGGAGGAGGTTTGCAGGCAAGAAGGAGAGCATCCACACATGCCATTGTCAGGCCCTCCTCGGGTGCTGTCACGTCATGACACCCTGGGGTTCACACACCCCTGAGGGACGACTCGTGTGCCATCACGGTCCTTCGGAGAAGTCAGCTGCACCATCGTACTCTCCTGGAGCACTCATGTATGCCACCATGGCTCCCATGGGGCATCACCGCACTCGGCCATTGCTAAGGGTGGTGGGTCACGCCGCCCCACTACCGAACGACCCCCCCACGTTCCCTCAGGACATTCAGCTGCGCCGCCACTCCCCCCCCCCCCCCAGGGTAGGTCAGCAGTACCAACCACACTGTCCTGGAAGCCCATCTTCCCCTGGGACAATCATCTGTACCATCACGCTCCCTCCCCACGGCGTATGAGGTCGTTCTCCATTTTCTGATTTGTGCCGGTATCGTCGGCCACTTTGTTGTGCACCCCCCATGCTCATCCTTCTCCAACCAGCGCCAGACCTTGCACCACGACCACCGAGGGAGGTCACCCGTCATTCCCCTCCAAGCCAGAGGAAAGACATCCCACCACCTCGCACCCAGCTGGGTCTTCCCAATACATGGGAAACCTCCTTAACACGGGAGTACCCCACCCCACTGTGGTGAAGTCAACATGGGCAAGAAATTGAGAAAATAGTAAGATCTTTCTCCTCCTCGAAGGCAAGTTCACTACACTTTCCGTTTAAAGAGCGACTTCCGCGCCTCCGTCGCCTTGTTCTTTTAAAGATTGTGTCATCACTTCCGTCTTTTTTTTCTTTTACATTTGCAGTATTTGTTATGTCGTATAACTCCGAGTACGACGATACGACCCATGAACACGACGGTACAATCCTTGAGCACGACGGTACGGTAACCTTCGGGTACGATGGCTTGACCTGTGACCTCACCCTATCATAACCAAGGGACGTACCGTCGACATTCCATCGTTCGTATCCTCTCTCTCCACTTCTTGCATGACCTCCACGTCTCCTCCCCCTCCTCCTCCACAAACTCCCCTTTTCCACCACGTGGCTCAGTCCTCCACATTCCTGGCCGAACACCTCTGGACCACCTAGAATCATCCACTTCTGCTGCTCCTCCTTCTCCTTGACCTCCCCCTTCCCCCTCCCCTCCCCCCACTCGCCACACCTGTAAGGCTTCCCCCATCTTCCAACCAGCCCCCCCTAAAACATGTTGGACCGGCCCCCCCACCCTCCCTACCCCGGTCCCGTCCCGGCAGAGACTTTCGTCCCAGCACCAGACTAGTGGGGGGCAGCCCTTTCTTCGGTGGGCCTCTTAAGCAGAGGGCAGTACGAGTACCTGCTGCGGGGCCGCCCTCCTCTGTCGCAGTATGTTCCTGTGACAGCTTTATTTTAGACACTTTATTTGGGGACGTAATGGCAGTAATGGCTGGGCATTTTACCTCCAGGAGCGAGGCTGAGAGGGGGGAGGGAGGGAGGGAGGAGAGGGGGGATGTGTGTGTGTGTGTGTGTGTGTGTGTCCCCTTTTTTTGTTGTTGTTGTCATTGTTGAGGTAGATTAATGAATGTCACTTTCGCGAGGGTTTTTGTTAGCGGGCGACGCGACGAGGCTTGGGCGTCATATGGGTAGCGGCCGAGATTTAAATGGCTCCCAAATAAAGGGTCATGACGTGCAATTTCGTCCCAAACCAGGAGGGAAAGGATTCATTATTTACATGCAACTAACGCCGCCATTTATCATAATTTAACATTTCATTATTCCTCATCTGACCTGCCACCCCGCTCGCCGGCTGTGTCTTGGTCGGCGATGACGAAGGTTTGTGCTTCCGACGACGCAGTAATTACGTTACCGATCGCGTCTGGCCCCGCGGGAGGATCTTACGTTCAGACCGCTTCGTTGAATTAGACGTACTCGCTTAATCCCCTGAGCACGACGGTGCGACGCTTGGGTATAAAAGGAGTCTCGCCGTCATACCCAAGGGTCGTACCTGCGCGCTCAAAGGCAGTGCCGTCATATGAGCTCAGGGGTCGTACTCATGGGGTTAAGAGGACGAGTTCTGCACAGATTTTTGCGTTTCTATTCTTTATATGAGACAGCTGCCGTAACTCTCTTGCTAAACAAATTACATATTGATCGAACCGAATGCCGTCGCGAAAACGAACAGACTGATTTACCCGGACACACTCGAAAAACTGGACACACTCTCTCGGTAAGCCGGAAGCAAAAGTTCAACCGAACATGCTCGCTTAACAGTACACATTTACTCACTAAACGGGACGTGTAAGTTCAACCGGACGCATTCGCTAAACCGGACACACTGACGTACCAGAACAGGCTCCACTTGGCTAAACCAGTTTAACACGACACTCACTAAACCGAACACACAGATGTAGCCGAACAGATTCTACTTGGATATACCGGTTTAACACGACACTCGCTTAACCGGACTCATTGAATTGATAGGAAAGTCGTTAATCTGGACTCTGATTCAGAACACACTGGCTCTACCGAATACGGTGGTTCAACCGGACATACTCGTTAAACCGGACCTATACATTGCACCGGATATGCTCGCAAAATTAGACGCACTCTGCCCCAGACGATATGGCGCAACAGGTTGAAGTTGTAGATATCTTTATCAGCGTACACTGATCTCCCAAACTATTTTTTCATGATAGCTATTTAGCATGACGGAGGAGTCAGGGAAAGACGCATCCTGGGCGGCGTCTTTTTATCCGAATTACAGATGGCGGAGATAAAATCTGATTTAAAAAATATCTTTTTTTTTTTCTTTTTCAGATCATTGGGTTGCTAGAAGCTAAAGTCCTGGTGTTTTGTTGCGTTTTTTGGAAAATCGCCTTTTAAGGAATCATGCTGCTGGCGCTTCCAGCCGGTAGACAGTAAAGGCTTCACCTCGTAATATAATATTTTGACTAACAGCCGAGCACCATGTGTGGTTCGTATTATCGGGGTTTTGGCCGTAGCCCTGGTGGGGTAGGGGCGGACGGGGTGGTAGGGCCTTGTGGGAGGGGGAAGGAGGAGGGGTGGAGTGATTGAGGTGGAGGGGGGGGGGGGTAAATTTTTCCTAAGCTCCGGCCAGCGTACCACAAAGCCTGAAGGTGCGCTTGATAATATGATCGAATCTTTTTGTCCTCTTCTCACTATTCTTCGCTCCTGACCACCCGTGAGACAGAGAGGGAGGAGCTTTAAATCCTTTCACACAATTTCGCCAAGTGTCTGTTAAAATGGGAGGCGTCCAGGAGAGAGAGAGAGAGAGAGAGAGAGAGAGAGAGAGAGAGAGAGAGAGAGATGTTCACGGCCAATTACACCGGCCCGCCGCCGCCCCGCACCCCAGCCCCCCCCTCTCCCTCCTCTCCCGCCGGAGGAACAAGTGAGCAACTGCCTGCTTGCCGCCCAGCCTGGCCGGCCCGCTCGGCTGGCCGGCCGGCCGGCCGCCGCTGGCTAACCTCAAGCCGGGCCGTGATTGTGTCGTTCCCTCCTCTACCGCCAAGACGACGACGATAACAACGACGGCGACGTGGGCGAGTCCATTGTGTTGCTCCTCCCCCCCCCCCCTTCGCTTTCCTGACCTTTGTGTGAATTATATGGAATTACACGGCTGGACATAATGAGCCCACGGGAAAGTCTTATGACAGGGGACGGGGTAGGGGAGGGGGAATGACGGAAACCAGCTTGTCCGTCCGTACCTGTCAAGCTGGTCGACAATTTTGCAGATTTGAAGATTTCTATGAACTATGCTAATTGCCAGATAATGTTTCAGGGTAAAATTCCTATATATATATATATATATATATATATATATATATATATATATACCAGCGATGTATCTGGACTCCGCCTGCATGAGGTTAAACCGTAAGTGGTCACCTTTGTCGTGGCTCTATCACTGGGGTTACAGTCTTGTCATTCCAAAGAGGTCGACGTTTCCCTAATACTGGAAGTAGCGCAGCCTTGGGCTGCAGGAGCCTCTGGAAAGGTGTCCTGGGTAACACCAGAAGTCTTTCCTAGAAAGAGGTCCTTTGGCTATGAAAAAATGAATATCAAAACAGCTCCATCTCAACCACTAAGACAATAATCCTTTATTAAACTACATTATCCATCATCTTTGTCAAAAGACTTGACCTTCCCTTCATTTTTACAGCCCCTTTGATAATGATAGCATATTCTTTATGTTTTCAAATTTTGCGTGCAGTCGACTCATATATATATATATATATATATATATATATATATATATATATATATATATATATATACA
>JAYMFT010371974.1:0-21517 GCA_038088735.1 Panulirus argus
GAGTCAGAAGCCTGGACACGAACTTTGCAGCAATACGGTGCATGTTCAAATCAGACGTTAGGATTGCCTGCACTGTTCCTTATGACACATCAGTGATGGCAGCAATATTCTTAATGAATCTCCGACTATCCGCACGCACAAGTCGCCGAATTGTTTCCACAGTTTCGGTGGTTGAGCTCGTGGAAGGTCGCCCAGATCTCTTGTCATCCAGTGGGGTTCTGCCGCTTTTATATCGTGTATGCTACTCGAAACACCTCGCACGACTCGTTCGTTCATTGCCATACACTTGGCGAAACATGTCAAAAGTCTCGGTTGCAGACTTACCGAGTTTGACCCAGAATTTAATGTTTGGTCTCTGCTCTAGCTTGCTGTCCATGATTAAATCGCAAATGTACATGTAAAAAAAAGAAAAAAAAAAAACAGTAGAACAACACATGATGTTCACAATGATAATATTCACAGAATGACTCTACTCGGCAGACTGAGTGATGACGGTTACGCCTAACCGTCACAGCATGCACATCGCCGTACTGCCATTTGTTGGTGTGCTATGGAACTAGTTTAGGAAATTTTTACCACCATTTAACTAACATAAGAGCTTGTTCATGCTACGGAATAAAGTAGAACATTAGATGATCAACGACATTCACATTTAAGACAAATTATAAAACGTCTTCCCTGGGCACACGATTTTCGTCCAAGTGCTTTCTTATACTACGAAAATCAGTAAACGCTTAGTTAGATAAGCGGCTACTGTTCCATAACATGCTCAGAAAACTAAATATAGATAGCTGGAGAAAGAATATTTCCAAAGAATCGAGTCGAAGGCCAATGACTTCAAGTATAAAGAGATGAGACTACAATGCTCATGCCACTTATAGCCACATGCTACAGCGAACACACTTGCTGCACTGAATATGTTAGTACCCTACCAAATTGTGAGCTTGCTCCCACCTCCTGAACATGGAGGAGTTGTTTCTGATGCCGTGTAGCTAGAAGGACGACAAGTGGGTCAAAAAACCCCAGCTTCTGCAAGCCAAAATATGCAAGAGCGGCTGAGCTATCCATTCCTACTTCATGCTTGCTTCATGCTGAGAACCAACCACGAGCTGGGTAGCTGTAAGTCTCATGACTATTCCTGCCAAATCAGCAGCCGGGAAAAATAATAAGAACCTCAGAATGAGTTCAGAAGTACAAGTACCGATCTACCTATGCAATTGTGGGACTTTTTTTTTTTTTAATAAAAAGACAATCATGACAGACGTGGGATAAAATCATGAGAAATATTGTTGGAAATTCCAAGTACTTTGGCACAGGACACAAAAGACTGCAGTCCACGGAAAGCGTAAGAACAAAAAAGGAACCCCTGGAAGCCCTTACTTCAGCATAAGTTAAAAAATGAGTAATGAGATTCATTAAATCCTTTGTGCCTCTCAAGAAATACGGCAGCAACATTTCCTGTGCTGAAGAACAATGCATTTACTTCATTTTTGTGGCTTCCAGGAGCACCTACAGAACCTCGGCGCGCCTCCTCAGTCCCTGGATCCTTAACTAGAACAACCCATCACACAGAAGAAGCCTTGTATCTCCCTCCCCACGCCAAACGTCGAGTCAAAAGACAAAGGCCCCGAGCTAAGCATAGACCTGGAGACCCTGAGAAGAGCATCAACCACCACAGCGCAAGTGTGAAGGCTCACGGAGCAGGTAGAGGATTAAACCCACTAAGTTGAGTCAGATTTACGTAATGCACTGGTGAGCCACGCCTCAAGTTGCGGCGGGAGGCAATTAAGTCACACCAACTGTGCTCGGGCAAGTCCACAGGATCGTATCTTAGTTTCGTGCGCGCAGATCCGTGAAGACAGTTACACCAACAATCATGTAGTGTATAATATACATGTAACATATATATATATATATATATCAGACGAAACCGCATATATATTATAAAACTTCATGTAGTTGAAAGCAACACCGTAGATACGCTTAGGTATTGACTTTGATAAATATTTCACTACAAATCCGCGAGTTATATGATTTTACGCCCCCGCAGCACACCTCTGTGTGAGTTTGACTAATTCCTCATGCAGCCAGTCACTGGAATCTAGCTTACCGTGGTGTAACTCTCCGTCACATGTCGATATTGTCGAATTCGTTCGGATTCTGTCGACTCTCGATCAGGCTGTAAGGAGCATTTCAGAGTGAATTTTTCTTACGACATGGATGAGGTGTATAGCCAGGCCACCGCTTCCCGAAAATTATATGTCATAGAGAGTTCTTAAAGAAATAAAGTTATGAAATATGTATTATATGAAAACTTGTACACGTCGGACGATATAGTCATGTCTGATAAAGCAAAGCTGAATTCTCCTGGCCCACTTAATTCAATAAACGATATATGTCTTCGACAACTTTTGTTACAGTTCTTGTCTTCTGAATGCAAATTTCAATTTTTTGTTATAGCTGTATTGTCGTCATCATTTTCATTATTCTTATTTGTATTTCGAAATCAACTAGGCGTCTCGGGATTTGGCCTGGACTTCCTTTTGCAATGATTTCTTACGAGGCAGACAGCACAGCAGCTGTTCCTTCCACTTTACACGAACTATTCAAGGATGATGACATACGAGGACCTCAAGACCCCCTTGTACCTGCAGAAGGGCTACCTCCCTCCCTGGACACCACACCCTCCCTCACCACCGCCACCAAGCCTTCCCTAACTGACTGCCACATCCAACGCCAAGCCTTCTACCCTTGGCTACCTCTCAATTTCCTTCCTCCCTGGCCACTATACCCCCCCTCACGACAACCACTCCCTCCCTCCGTGGCCACCGCACCCTGAACGACGCAGTGACATTGTTCGGTGGTTGAACGATTCACCTCAGGTTAATCTCTTCTTCATACCTCACCAAGAACATCCCTCCCGCTCCGTGATGAAATATTTTCCCGAGAATTTATCACCCCAAGAGTCAGCAGTTTCCATCCAGCCAAGAAAAATGGATGAATTATTGGCAACTGCATAAAAAAAAAGGGGGTGGGGGGTTAGTAATCGCGCGTATGGAATGAGGTTTCTAGATCAGCTCTGTGCGCTAAGAGACGAGAAATAGCAAATGTTCTTGAGACACCTCCGTGGTGAAGCGGTAAGCGTCGTTGACCGTGACGCATTCACGGGCCGCCCGGGGGTCAAGCCCGCATACGTTTCAATCCTGGTTGCGGTAGTTGGTCCACAGTCAGCCCAGTTCTTCATCCTTCCTTAGGGGTGGGTCGATAAAATGGGTACCTGAGAGAGAGAGTAGAATTGAAGAGATGACTGATTTGGATATTCAGTTGCTAGTCCCGTCTCAACTGAAATGAAAAAGATGAGTGTCCTGTATGCAACAGTTGTGCACTTAGAGAATTCACAAAACGAAATGAATTGGAAGATGTCCTAAGGGATTCTAACTATATGGTGAGCGTGCAAATCTTCTTAGTGCTGTTTCGGGGTCTTACAGTACAAGTAACGTGTGTGTGTGAGTAATAAGTGAAAGAACTGAGGAATACATCAAGGTTGTAAGATGTCGACATCATTATTTGGCGTTCATTTGTATGGAGCACTGCCCAGAATGGGAGCGATGGTGGTTGATCAAGGCATAACACACAAGCCGAAAAATATAGCATGAAAGTTTCTGCAGTTGCTGTACGAAGATAATGCTGTGGATTTCGCTAAATCGGAGGAGGAAATAGAATGGTGGGCCATTTGGATGATGTATACATCGGGAAGGTTATTGAGAGGGAATGTGAATGAAAGCATGACGCTACTGTATGAAAGGGATGGGAGATCAGTGTAAGATCTAGATATTATGAACGAGCAGGGTCATTTGAGGGTAGAGTTCCATAAGGGTGGGAGCGGAAATGCTAGAGATTCAGAGTAGAGAGTCATGCGAGGGTGAAGAACCTAGGGGGCACTGAAAACTCAGGAGAATGGGGAGATTTCAAGTGCTGAGTGTGCAAGAAGGTTGAAGGGGTTTTAGATCACTTGTGTGTAAGGTTATAACCGAATTAACACCTGTAACTCCTTGACCAAGAAAACTCTCATTGTATCTTCTTTAATACACAAAGATTTGTAATATGAACGTTAGCGAAGGTCTATATAAACTGAATAGCTTTGTCGTGGGTGAAATTTGTAAATGGTTCCCTGGCTTGTCCACATAATGAAATTTTATGACAGGCTTTGTGCCAGACCCGAACGCCACAAATTGTAAACACTTGTTTACCAAAGGCGTCTTAGTTCCGCTTCTCTTATATATATATATATATATATATATATATATATATTCTGACTTTACTGAGTCGTCCATCTCATTCTTGTATTTCCCCTGACGATGTGATTATGCACGAAAGTGCACTTGGGACTTGTAATGGTTCATTCTTCCTCGTGGTTACACACACACACACACACACACAATAGAGAGAAAGAGAAAGACAGAGGGAGCGTTAACGAGTTGGCTTTAAGGGCATTCAATTGTCCGTGCCGTCCCAGCTGGTATAAAGAATAAAGAAGCGCTCCCGACTGACCGAACAATTTTCTTCCAATAAGACTAGCCAAGATAAACATAGAACAAAGAAAGCCCTTAGTATCCCCGTTTTCATTTTCCGCACACACCACGCCTGATCCTCGTTTTCTCTTTTCCCCATTGTCTTTTATATATATATAAACCTGCAACTGATGACATTCGGGAAGCGTAATTTACATATGAATAGTACGATGAAGGGAAATTTAGTATGGTTATATGAATCATTTCATTCAACTCTGGAAAATCTCTTTCCCAATCTTCAGCAGTCTGTTGAAAGAGTAGTTTTGCAATGAAAGTGAAGAAAATGTGATGCACAAAAACTTGTGTGAATGAATCAACCATCGAATATACACATTGCACAAAGCATCCACAAGTTATTTAGGCGTCATGGCACCTATGTCAATACTGACTGATATATTGGTCATTGTTTCCAGCTGAGAATCCTTAAGATATTTCGACAAAATTATTGAAGACATAACAAAAAGGCACTAATGCAATTCATATATTTCATGCAAATAATTGATACAGACAACAGAAGTGTGTTTATCTGTACGGAATCAATTTCAGTGGAACAAGAATAGTGTGAGTTTAGAATTTAGAGAAAACGCTGTGTCTCTACGGGAAACCTAATGGAACTCTGGTTAATCTTGCCGCGTACAAAAGCACGGCAGTGTTCTTGCAATTTAGTCCAAGTTTAAATTATTTCATTTGTAGTGATTCAAGTGTCATTTCCATGGGTTACCCCGGCCGCCTCACTAGCCATGATTGGCTTGAGTCATACCACCCCGATCCAAACACCCTACATCTGCCACCCTATCATCAAACACATTCGGCAGTCCTTCAAAATACTCACTCCATCTCCTACTCGCTTCATCAACACCATTTAACCCCATTGATCCCTTCACAGATGTTTCCATTTGTTTTGTTTTTCGCACTATACTGACTTCCTTCCAATATGTCTTATTCTCTCTGAAATTTACTGATACTCTCTCCTCCCATCTCCCATCTGCCCTCTTTTTCAACCCCTGCACCTTCCTCTTGACCTTCTCCTGCTTTCTCTTGTACAGTTCCCAACCATATGCACTCTTTCCTTGTATGTATCGACCATATACCTCTCTTTGTTCTTTTACTAGCAACTTTACTTCATCCCGCCACTCGCTACTTTTCCTAAGCTGCCCATTTCCCATCTTTCGCACACAACATGCCAGCAACCTAAACACTTCCTATTCATCACCTACTCCTCTAGCTTCGTTTACTCTAAACATATGGAATAATACATTCAATCTTTCCTGCTATTTCTTCACAACAGTATTTTTTTCTAAGTTCACTTACTTTCTGCACTCTCTTCTCACCCATAACGTTTTCTCTCTCCGAAATCCTGTACTTTCTTTACGCTCGCCTCCACAACTTAATGATCAGACATCCCACCAGCTGCCCCTCTCAACAAAGTAACATCCAAAAGTCTCTTTTGCTCCTTTATCAATTAGCGCGTAAAACATTCATGCCCGCTAACAATCTTCTCTATTCACTTACGCAGTCACTAGTCCTTTTTCAGCACAATTTTTCAAGTTGTTCACCATTTCCATTTACATTACTGAAGGCCCCACTTCCCTCAGATATACCTTCAAGTGCCGCATTACTCGCCTTAGCATTTATAGCACCCATCACTAATACCCGGTCTCTTGCATCAAAACTACTAACGCTTTCACTCGGCTGCTCCCAGAGCACTTGCTTCTCAAGATGTTTCTTCTCATGGCCAGCTGCATAACCACCAATAATCACCCATCTCTCGCCATCCACTTCCAGTTTTACTCTCATCAATCGGGAGCTCATTTTCCTACAACCTTTCACACTCCAACAACTCGTGCTTCAACAATAGTGCTACTCCCTTCCTTAGCTTTTGCTGTCACGCCAACCCTTGACTTTACTCGTAAGACATTTCCAAACCATTCTTCCCCTATACCCTTGAGCTTTGCTTCACTCAGGGCCAGAACATCCAGGTTCTTACCCCCAAACATACTACCTATTGTTCCTCTCTTCTCATCTTGGTTACATCCACTTCCATCTAAACACCGCAGCCTGAGCCTTGGATGGGGATAAGCACTCCAAGCTTGGCTTTCTTTCTTTCATTCTTTCATTTGCAAATTGAAATGCAAGACGGTAAGGGAAGGGTTTTCAGTCCCCCCTATTCCGGCCAATTTAGTCGCGTTCTAAGACACGCAAGGAATAAGGAAGTAGCATTCTTTCTCCCCTAACCAAGTAAACCATATATATATATATATATATATATATATATATATATATATATATGTGTGTGTGTGTGTGTGTAAGGCCAAAATGCAAATTGACCGAATCAAATATTTTTTGGTGTTTGATATAAGAGGTAAATTTCACGTATAAAAAGAAGCATTTTACATGCAGATTGTTGTGCTCTGTTAAAGTAGGGCTGGGATATTGCTTCTCTGGATCGTTCTTAACAAGCTGATCTCGTACGACCCCAGCTTATAGCAGCTCATCCTTTGCGCTCCTCCGCCAACCCATCACCACGCTGAAATCAATTTAACCTTGCTTACATATTTAGTTAGATAGCTTCTAGTCTTACATTTATGTTGCTATTCCCAAATTAGATTTTTTTTCCATTATCTGTGAACATACGATTCTCTAAAGGAAGAAACGTATTGAGGCAATGATTCTACTTGATAACACAGCAGATTAAATGTTTAACAATGACTTAGAGTAAAGGATGTTTAAATATATTCTCTAGTCGAGTGGAAGAGAATCTGTTAATATTCACAGCCATTGTACAATAATGCTTTTCTGTTTATTGTATATGAGAATCCTTGGGAACTACCAGCGAATATAGAGTCCAGGATATGGTAATAACTGTGCTACCGTTGATTTACAAACTCTGAAAAATATATACATGTTCAAGCATTCAGGAGGACATATTTCACATTTCACACAGACAAAACTGCTCTAAACAAATATGTATCTGGACCAGATAAGATTTACTGTTATTCCATGATCATAATCATCATTGCTTCCATCACACGCTCTAATGGTGGAAATGTGGGTTTAATGCCGAGAGATATACATAATCCCATGTTTCTGCCGGGGGATATTGGTTTAATCACAAGAGAGGCGTAATTCCATCTATAATGCCAAGGCTTTGGTTTCATTTCAAGGAGGTTTATAATCTCATCCTTATGCTGGGATTATGGTTTGATTCCAAGGGACTTATAAACCCATCATGGCGTTTCGGTTTAGTTTATGAGAGGAGAGTTCCTTTCTTAGTCTGAGGGTTTAGCATGAGGCATTTTCTTTTTTCTTTCAGTTTAATTTCAAGGGGCATATTATTTAATCTTTTTGCTGGAGTTTGAGGCGTTTATTGCGAGAGGCCTATAGTCTTAACATAAAGCTGGTTTGCGGGTATGATTCCAAGCAGTCTATAATCCTATTAATACGTGAAAGGAATCTTTCTTACCGAGTTATAATCTCATCCGTTTCATTGCCAAGAAGTGCATGCTCTCGGTCCTCTATATCGAAATGGGACTTCGAGAACCATCAGCAAGACGTATGCAATACCTAACCGAGAGACAGTTGTATTACTGACTGACGTTGTGCTCTTAACTGGAAGCCGCCTTGTTACAGTCAAGTACTAGAAAGCCTGACAACAAGGATACAAACCTTTTCATATCTAGGAAAGCCTACGACCAGCACTATACAGCACCAGCCATCTAATCGTTTGTCTCCGTAGTCATTCTACGTAAGCTAAGATTACGCATCATTTCAAGAAGCTCTCTCACACGAGTTAGTAAGACCAGTCTAAACTATGACCAGCTGCCACAGAAACCAGCAGTGTGCAGAGTAGTGAAGATGTGTCACTCGCAGAACACGCATCTAGACTTGTGATGTTAAGGGTCACGTACATAACGTGTAATGTATTTGTGGTCTTAGAATTACCCTTAACACCTGGGGAAGGTGTTGCTTGACGCTGATGGCTTTGATGACCCTAACAAGTGGTAGTCCTCAAGCCCAAACGGCCAACCAACCATCCCAGCCGGTGACAGATGACCATAGCTACGGTCTGGAATGCTTCCGATAGCATACTCGTGGTCTTTCCAGTCCAGTCGAGTGAAATCCCTGCTTCAGGACAGGTTAGAGCAAACAGTCATTTACTCTGATGCACTCAACTCCTTCTCTTGATGGCTCTTCATAGTGCGCTAGAGTCCATAAGTCTTAACAAGCTAACTGTTTTGACTGATGATTCGTTTTTCACAGAGAACACACGATCGAGGATTTCTAGGGGATAGTCACACACACACACACACACACACACACACACAGGCACTGAAGCCAGTTATTTCTCACAGATGTTATCGCAGGATATGTTCCATTAGTCAGATCTGTATTTGCAAGCGTTGGAGAAACCTCCAATAATGGTAGGATTAATTACGATTGGAGAGATGTCCTAAGATCCTCCATATAATTCATTTTGCAATGCACCTCATCTTTTCGACTCTCGAGTCAGTTACTGCATAGTAGGACAACGGGTTCCCTTATTTACTACCGCCTGTCGATGCCCCCCTGCACCAGTTCTCTGTAAGAATCCGTTTTCCCTCCAAAAACAACAGCTTCCTTCACGCGGCTTGCCTTCATGGTTTTTGTACATCACGAACCCTCCACAATAACCCCAAGTTTTCATTCCCACAAATTTTCATGGGGTAGTGGTTTCCAGTCTACAACAGTAACTTTGCCTTGGACGTTTAAGACAATTTTCTTTCTTCTTGTGTTAGCTAAGACGGCAGGGGCAGTTGAATGCAATGCTCAAAGCCATCTCATTAGCTATGTATATATCATAATGCCCGAGACAAGGACAGGCTATGGGGCTTGACAAGAGCCTCCCCCGCCCACTTTGTAACACGGCCATGGGTGGACACGTCGGCGGCAACCCGTTTCCCATTCTCCTAAATCTTCCGTATCTCGTCCAGGGAAAATTGCCTGGTTGGCAGTACAAGAGAGAGAGAGAGAGAGAGAGAGAGAGAGAGAGAGACTTGGACAAAAAGCCTCAAAGAGGACTCGTTAAGGTGTTACTCTTTGTGTTGCTGGCTATTCCCTAGCGTTCCTCTTTGCAAGCTACCCCTTCTGGCCAGGACGGTTGAGGGTTGATTTAAAAGGAAAGAATGTTGAGCAACATCAGTTCCCAGTGAGGATGATTTGCTTTCTCGAGGCTAAGATGAGGGCAGTTAGTTCGATCTCTCTGTGACGACTTTTAATCCTGGTAAATTGGTAATTAATGTCATACCCTGAAAATGTATTTTGCTTGTACTCTTAATCTTATATATATATATATATATATATATATATATATATATATATATATATATATTGGTTGACTTAATGCATGTTTAGTGACACTATAAAGGCAAGGGGGCACAGTTTGAGTATACCTGGTAATTTGTATGGGAGGGTAGCGACTGACAAGATGAAGACATGTACAGAGAAACAAACTGGGGAGGACCAGTGTGTTTTCAAAAGTGAAAGAGGATGTGTGGATCAGGTGTTTGCATTAATAAGTGTGTGTGAAATGTGCTTACAGAAACGGATGGATTTGCATGTGGCATTTATGGTTCTGGAGAGAGCATTTGATAGGGTTGATAGAGATGCTTTGTGGAAGGTCTAAAGAATATATTTTGTGGGGGAAAAAAAGCTACGAGAGGCAGTGAGAAGTTTTTTATCAAGGGTGTGCGGCACGCGTACGGTCGGAAGAGAGGAGAGTGGTTGGTTCCCAGTGAAGGTCGGTCTGCGGCAGGAGTGTGTGAGGTCCCCATGGTTGTTTAACTTTTTTATAATTGGAGTAGCAAGGGAGGTAAGTGCGAGAGTCTTGGAGAAAGGGTGAGTATGCAGTCTGTAGGGGATGAGAGGGCTTGGGAAGTAGTCAGTTGTTGTTTACTGATGATACAGCACTGGTATGAAACCGATTCGAATGAGAAACTGCAGAAGTTGGTGAGTGAGTTTGGAAGGATATGTAAAAAAATCATGTTAAAAATAAGTGTGAATAAGAGTAAGGTAATTAGGTCAAGCAGAATTGAGGATAGGTTAGTTTGGATGTTTGTATATATATATATATATATATATATATATATATATATATATATAATATCCACATTCACCACACTGGAAAAAGAAAATAAGAACAGTATAATTTTGTATTTAACGTAATAATAGACTTACGAAATGAGATCTGTCAAAACATAGTAATTCAAAGTCGATGGTAAGGATGGACAAAATCAAAGTCTTGTGACAGATTAGCATTTTCTAGAAAGTGGCATGACTGAGTAAATCATCTAGCCGTGATACTGACTTTATGAGGAGAAAATCCTTTAGAATTAGGATTGAACAATCAATACACATTTTGTTCATGCGTGATGGGCAGGCCGTTCATCATGAATAAAGTTTCGATGATTCATGGGGAACATGAATCTGTCAAGTCTTGCTTCTGCAGAGAGACAAAGAGGGAGACCAATTGAATGATACATAGTCTGTGTCGAGTAGAGTTATCGTTGATACCTTTCCATAAATGTTCTGAGGATTACAGACATTTGCTTCCTTTTTCAAGAGGTTACGTGGAAGCGCACGGCACGCGAAGTGTACTGCTCCCTGAGGCCTTCCTTCCTGACACCGCCTCAGCCCCGGGGAGTGACATTCGATTTACGGATGACACTGATAAAGGTGAGGAATCAGACAAGGCGCAAGAAAGTCGATAGTTCCCAGGTGGTGTTGTGTGTGTTTTGCTTCCACTTCCGAAATGCTTTGCGTTGGAGGAGAAGTCTTTTCGCAGTCGGGACTGGCTCCAATCCCGGTCCGAAGACTTAATGGGCCACACCTGCAGAATGTTTGGCGTTGCCTGGAGTCGGCAATATAGAATGTACAGCATCGCCTGGAGTCGGCTACAGAGCATGACGAGCATCCCACTCTTTCCTTCCAAAGGTGGTACATTTCTTTATGGGACGGAAGCCCATACTAGAGCTGTTAACCTGTGGCTGTCCACAATTTGCACTGACTTCCATTTCCTTGACACCTTTCAGTCCTCATCTGAGGATAGAAATGTTAACACAAGAAATCAGTACAAAAACGAGAAACCTTTCTGATCAGGAGAAAAGTTTGATACCTGCCAACTAACCCGTACTGCATTCTGAATGCAAATTTGTCAGGAAGAAAAATTAAAAAGAAAAACGTACCTATAAGATATAAAAGTAAATATTTTTAATGACGGATTTGAAGATTTGCTAGAATCTGATTTCAGCTACCGGAATATAAACTAGAACAGACTCCTAGTCGTATACAAATTATAACGAGAGAGAGAGAGAGCAGTCAGGATTAATATGCTTGGAGTACGATTTTATAGAAAAGTCATAAGGTAGAATGAACATAAATATGTCGTGCATCCCATCACTAACGATTGCATCCCTTCACTTTTTGCTCTAAAGACAATAGTAAGGATGAACTTGGGGTTCCAGCCTCTCGACTTGCCATGTCTATCCCGATGATGGAGAAAGATGCAAGAATCTGCCTACCTCTCTCAAAGCAGGTGGCACTGTTTAATCAATATTGGTATGCTACCGCAGCGAGGCTAGGGAGAGATCGGTGGTGAAGAAGGTAGATAATATACGACAACGTTATGATGATTAAATGAATTATTTCAACACCGAGAAGTAACAAGTGATGATCATTGATGTCGGTGGTAAAGAAATATTTCGTACAGTTCAAATTGAATCGATGACCTCTACGTTATTGTCCAATTCTCTCGTTGGTAGTGCTGGAACTACTGTAAAGTACTTTTCAATATCGACGTTGATGAATCCTTTAAGTATCTTGCAACATCCCATTAATTTGCCTCGGGAGACGCCTCTTGCTTAGGGAGAACAAGTTTAATCCTCACTGTCCTCGTATGGTTTGTTATGCAAAGAAGAAATCAATTTAGTTGCTCTTCGCTGCACTGCTTCCAACTTAAGAGTTTCCTTGCAAAAGCTGGGGTCTCAAAACTGCACTGCTAATTCGAGGTGGGGTATAACTAGGGTATAGTGGCAATATCACATCCTTGCTTTTGTATGAAAAGTTCCTGTTGATAAATCCTAACATACTATTTGCTTTCTTGGGATGCTTTACAATATTGGGAGACTTTTGAAGTTGTTGGAGACAACGACCCCAAAATGCCTCACACTAGGAGTGTCCTGAATCTGGTGGCCCATCAGTTCATAATCGACTTTTTTGTTGAAATCTCCCACTTGTAATAGTTGTTACTTATTGACGTTAAATGGCATACACCATTTTCTAAACCCTTCAGCGATTTCATCTAGATCTTCTTGTAATCTTAACCTATCTTCAGTTATTATGGTAATGCCGATCTTTCTATATCATCTACAAATTTGGACAATAAGTTATGCAACTAAGTCAATATCGTTAATATATATATGATAAAGAATATAGGCCCTAAGTTCGGATCCCGAAGGGACCCCACTAGTAACTGGTGACCACGGTGATGATACCCCATTCATTACGACTCTCCGCCTCCTATCACGTAACCAGGCTTCTGTCCAATTTCCTATGCAACCAGTAATTCCCAAGGCCCGGATTTTATTCATCAGTTTAATGTGGGGGGGGGGGACTTTGTAGAAAGCTTCAAGGAAGTCCAGAAATATAATATCTTGTTATTGCCTAATCGTGGGTACTGAATGATTTATGATATCACTTAGGGAGATTTGAAAGGTTTAATCTGCGCCTTTTAAAACCATGCTGTGTATCACTGATCAGACTGTGTTGTTCCAGACAGGCTACGATTCTCTCTCTAATAGTCGACTACAAAAGTTAACATATGATTGATGTGAGGGTAATAAGACTGTAATTACCAGGCAGTTCAAGGCTTCCCTCCTTGAACATAGGAGTGACTTCTGCTAGTCTCCAGTCCTGCGGGACTATTCCATCCCGGAGAAATTTATTGAAAATATAGTTCAAGTTTGGCAGTTTCGTGTTTGACGTTCTTGATTACTCGTGGAGAGAAACAATCAGGGCCTGGACTTTTATTAATCTTCAACTTGTCTATCTGTGTTGGTACTTTTCTAACTGTAACGGTAAGTTCTAGTATCGTGTGAGCGTTATCTATCAGTGTCAAAATTCGTGCCGCCGCTTTTTTGTGTAAAAACAGAACGGAGAAAACTTGCTCAGGGTTCTTGCTATGCTTTCATCATCCTCAATGTGTTGCCCATGTTCGTTTACTAAGGGTCCTATCCTACTCCTTAAACGTTTAATGTTACTGATATATCTATAAAATTATTTAGGATGTCTGTTTCTATATCTTGCAATACGCATTACATACTCTGTTGGCTTGTTTGATAAGTCTTTTCACGTTTCTTCTAACTACTATATTGCGTTGCAGTGTTTAGGTTAGTGCCTGATTTCTTAAGCTTCCTCAGTTTATTTCCGCCTTATAGCTCATGCAATATTTGGAGAGTGCTATTCGGACCGATTGTTTGTTTTATTGTTTCTGCCGTGCATGGGAATGAATGTGTCTTGTTGGAGCATAAACTGACAATTAAGAGTTGCCCATAATCTCTCTGGGTATGAACCAACAAGGGAGGGAAGATTAGCCATGTTTCTAGGAGTCTGGTATTCTCACGCCATCCCCCAATGCGCCTTGAGGAAACGAAACGGTAAAAGTCCAATATTTTTTTTTTTCACAATAGCCTTTAGAAATACAAAACGAACCTCAACTATAAAAGAAAACATAAATAAACAACATGCGTTATGGGTGAGTGGAAACGGAGAAACCCACCATCCCCTGGTGACCCCGGCGTGAGAGGGGTGAGTTGTGGTGTGGGGGTATTTTGCATTCGTTTGCATTCCTCCTCCTGCCTGAAAAAGGCACATGTGAAGGCTCGTGGTGTACACTGCCAGAAATGTAGAACATATCCGGAAAGAAAAACTGGGAAAATAAGCGAAAAGAACATTTGCTATGGGATCTATCCAACTACTTGTATCACTGATGCAACTTTGCTTTTTACGCTAGCTGACACGAAACGGGCAACTGAAGTCCTAATTGAAGCCATCTATTAACACACACACACACACACACACACCATAGCCTGAGCCAGGTACCCATTTTACCCACCAACGCCCGAGGGCGGATAAACAGCTGGGTTGACTGTGAACCGACTATCACAAACAGGATTCAAACCTACGCGCTCGACCCCGGGTGGCCCGTGAATGCGTCTAGGTCAAGAACGCTGACTGCTACACCAAGGAAGTTCATAAATTGAAAATCAATCGTAAGACTTCATTAACGATAAGCGAGTTATTGTCACTGTGGTTAGCAAATAATGACCGAGGTCATTTTCTTTTATGTAGATACGTATTTCACGGCCTTTGGCATCGTATGGTTACCATAGCAACTCTGACGACATGCTTCCAAAAAAAAGCGTAAAGTATAAAATCACACAAGCAAGGTCCCACATGGAATGGGCAGACATAAGAACCGCTTCCCTAGCAGAAATGGTTAATCACTAGCTTTTCTCCTGGATGCAGCATTCCATGTCTTAATCTGGGCAGTAATTCTGAACCAATTTTGTGTCGCTACTTATCTAACGTAAACACCTACCTTAGACTGAAAATTCTTCCTGTCTGACTGCAGGTACGTCTCTCTTCTACCTTTTTGTCTAGAATCGCCATTCTGATATCTAGATCGTCTTCTGCACAACTGCTTCCTTCTCTTCCAGTAGATAACATGCAAAAGGTAATGTCAGACTTAGGCTGAAGGAGGTGATGGGCTTTGGGTGTGGTTGATTGGGTACAGTGGCGGGGTGTTGATATCTCCACACAGCCAGTAAAACACATGCTGGTTACGATCTGAGCTTAGTGTTCATCTGGGAGGGCAGGTTGTGGAAGAGGGCACGTGAGTGTTCAGTACTTTAGTGGTTTTATTATCATGGATGAGGTGTCAAGATTGTTTTCGATGCTTGTGATCTAAATTTCCGTCTTAATAGATGCCAGTGGCTTTGATGAGTCGGTCGTGTGTTACAAGCTCTCTTCGCTGTCCTTGTAAGCAGTCTTGTTGTAGTGATGTGTGTTTATGGAAGGGATGGGGAGAGGATATGGGTGTAAGACTGGATTCTCTTACGAGTGATAGGTCATTGCTCTCTTCATGTGGAAGGGTCAGCAGTTCTGTATTTGTTATTGGTGCCTGTGGTAGGCTGAATGATGTCTACTGTTTACTTGGGGTATTGAGGGGTAGCTGTTTTTGCTGCTGTTTTATAAAGAAATATTCCTGTGTTTATATTGGAAGTGGGGGGAGGGGTGGGGGGGGGGTTATGTGAACGTTACGCGTGGTTGTGTCCAAATGGACGTTGCATTTCCGGAGCGCTATGTAGTCTTTTCTACAGAGGGAGCGCCCTGCAAAAGCAATGAATCCAGTGGAGGCAACTGTTACATTTTTGAATGAGTATTGTTGTTTGGTGGTGGTAGCGTGGCAGAACAGGCAGATGTGGCTGGGAGCTCCGACGATAGGGTGAATGACACCAGTCTGCAATTTACAGCGTTGGGAAACGAGAGATCCGAACGGTGTAAAATGCAAGTGACTGTAAAACATTTGGGTCTGACCCGCGGTTTTAGTCTGGTTGTCAGGGATGGCTCGTAGCCGTGATCCAAGCGTGACCAGGGAGGTTTCGGTTCCTATGGGACACGAAAAGTAATGTATGTATGTATATAAATATGTACAGAACATCAGACTAGGGAGGAACAGTGTTGTCTGAAATGGTAGAGGATGTGTGGATCAGGTGTTTGCTTTAAACAACGTATTCGAGAAACACATGTGGCATTTATGGATCTGGAGAAAAACATATGATATGGTTGATAGAGATGCCTTGTGGAAGGTCTTAAGAATACATGGTGTGGGAGGTAAGCTGCTAGGAGCAGTGAGAAGCTTTTATCAAGTAGTTAAGGCGTGTGTTCGAGTAGGAGGAAAGGAAAGTGAATGGTTCCCAGAGAAGGTTGGTCTACGGCAGGGGTGTGTGATGTCACCATGGCTGTTTAATTTGCTTATGGATGGGGTGGTGAGGGAGCGTTGGAGAGAAAGACGAGCATACAGCAGTAGTAAAGCTTTACCGTCCTCTTCCCGTCAACAACGAGGGGCATAAACTTGGACATTGGTGGCCGAGTGAATAACCGTCCCGACTGTTGCCACAAGTGGCAGAGGTTCAAATCCTCTCTGCTGTAGAGGGAGGTCTATTAACTATACATGTATGTGTGTGTGTGTGTGTTCAGTTACTTATTCGTGTGATACGGAGATGGACATTACACCTATTATAGGTCTCCATGTTTAAAACATTCGGTGGCATCATACAACTTTTTAAATCTATATATGCATTCTGTATCAGATATGTCTTGGGTCATTCTATTCCATTTCATTGATTTCATACTATTTTCTCTTGTTGCTCTATCTCTACATTTCTGGAAGAACTGTACACTGTCTACGTCATCATTCTATTTTAAGACTTTAAAGGTTGTGATCTTCTCCCGGTTGGACAGCTTTAAAGTCTTTAGCCTTTCGCTGTAACTCTGGGAAAGGCTCACTTAAATCTCGCTTAATTTTGGTACCATCTTGGTTTCCATCCACTGGATCTCTTGCATTAGCTCTGTGTTCCTTTAGTGAACAAATTTGAGGAGCATATTCTAGTTTTGGCATTATAATAGATAGAAACAACTTGCTAAATATTTCCCTACCATTATGCTTTAAAGCTATTACGATATTTGCCAGGAGACGGTTTGTCTCCTCTATTATTATATCAAATGTCGGTCCCTCGTGATAAGTTTGGGACGATGCCAACGCCCAGGTCCTCTCATACACCTTTCCCTACATCTTGTTCCCTTACATTTTTCTTACCTATTGAACCTTTCACTGTGTTTCCTTCTCATTACTTTCCATTTCTTAGAGTTGAACTTTATGGAGTAAATCGATGCAGTCCTCTTCCATCTACGAAGCCTTCTCCTTATTCCTACCCAGTGATCCAGCTACCTAGTACAGCCTCCCATGCGGATAGTGTCAAACGCTTTCTGGCAGTCCAAATACAGACAATCTACCCAACCCTCTCTCTTATTTCAAACACAAAGTTCACTCTCGTAGAAATATAAAGAGGTTTTTTACACTTTATGTGTGCGCGTGTGTGTGTGCGTGCGTGTGTGTGCGCGCGTGCGTGCGCGCGCTTAAAGTTGAAACAGTTGAGGAAAGGTAAAGGAGGAACTGACTTAGCCATACTACTACGTATTCATAGAAGTCTGGTGCAGTACACTGCTGGTTTGTGCAACATGAACTATTACCAAGAAATTGCACATGTAAAAATGTATGCAATAAGTGTTATAGAATGAGCATGGATTAGGACATCAACGAACTACACAGGAATGGTGACTGGCGAATCTTGAGCTTAGGAGAACAGTGTTGAAAATAAATGCATCTTTCAGTGCAGTATTAGAATATAAAGTGACGAATATCAAGCATAACATGAAGTGGTTAGTGCGATGGATGATCAATGAAAAACAGCTGTTTGAGAGAGGAATATGGATCACGGTAAGGTACTGATGAGTAAATGATAAATAGGGATAATGTTTTTTTCTACTGCTTTCACGATCATCAGAACAATACGCTGAAGAGCCAGTAGATCTGGGCAGAGGAACGTTGGAATGAACTATGTTTGGCGCGGGAGCCTTTTTAATTTGTTAGCTGAGGTGGCACGGGCAACTGAATGACCGGATGAAGGCCGCTTAATTAATGCCACACTCACACACACACACATGTATCGTAGCCTAAGTCATGAATAGGTAGCAAAATTCTATCTCGAGGGATCCCATCCAGCGAGCAAGATGGAGGAAGAGGGGATGAGATGGCAGAGTTATGAAAGGTGGGTGTGCTGCAGGTGTCCCATGTTGCAGAAAGTGATACCTGGGTCTGTAGAAGGCTGAGGCAGAGTGTGATGAAACAATAGAAAATATGAGAGAACAAGGAAGAGAGGGTTTTTCTTTATGATGTAGATGTTAAGTAATATAAGTGGGATGAAATCATACCATGGTGGTCTTGTAAAGTATAAGGACGTTCTGATTGCCAGTTAGGGAAAGACAAGATGACCCCAAACAAAAAAGCCGACAAGCGAAACTGCAACGTTAAACACTTAACATTTTCGGATGCGCTTTGAAGTGTTTGAACTGAAGGAAAATGCAGTTAGTCCAGAGGACAAACTAATGTGCAATCTGGTCTTGATACGAGACGAAAACGGATTGTTCGACGCATAATCTAATCGACCTCGGAGTAATTGGGTCCCGAGTCCCTCACGTTGGGATTCGGGAAGAGGAAATATATCAGAAGCCACAAACAGAGCACCTACGCGAGTGTAAAACAAGAGAAGGCATATGAATGGATATAAAGGAGGAGAGGAGGAGGGAAAATAGTGGAGAGAAATGAGAGAAAAGAACTAATTGCTCAAGTAAAAGAGTCTGTGTCGTTGCCCAGGGCTTGAAAAATCTGTTGAGGAAATATGAGACACACAGGTGGTTCCCGGGAGGTAATGACACACCCTGATGGCTTCCTGGAGACAATGTGGCACCTGAATGGTTCCTGAAATCAGCAAGACACCCAGAGTGACTCCCACAGACCGTAGGACACCTTGTTAGCTCCCGAGGGACTGTAGGACACCCAGCTGTCTCTTGGGAGAGAGAAGAAGATCCAGGTGGCTGCTGGGAGATAGAAGGACAATTCAGCTGGCTTTTAAGAGACATTGGAACACCCAGATAGCTACTGGGAGACAATAGACAGTTGGACTCCCTATTGACTCCAGAGAGACTAGTTTATCAGAGGAGACACTTGGATGCCCAAAGGGTTTCTGGGGGAGATACTAGGACACATAGCTTGTCGGAGGAGAGAGAGAGAGAGGGATGTCCAGTTGGATCTAGGGACACAAAAGGACACCCAGTTGGTTCCTAGGAAACAGCAGGACACATAAGTGGATCCTGGTAGACATGGAAGCTATAAGGATCTGAAATGTATAGAGTAGTGGTATTCACTCGGCGGGCCGCATGTGGCCCTCACTTATCTTTCTTGCGGCCCGAGAAAGAGGAGAAAAACAAGATAAGTAATTGAATGAGATTGTAATAATCGTGAGTACAGGGAAAAATGTTTTGATTATCGAACAACGGCATATAGTGTGAAGAGACTTTACGTAATTCTTGTTCGTTCTAAGATCCCTGTTTTGTACAGTGATTCCACAAGTATTTATTTTCAGAAGGCTTCTGCGGTCAGATCGAAATCTTTTTTTCTGCCTTAATTGGCCCTCGCTATTTGTATTTGTTTCCAATGAACACGACTGGTTTTATATAAAGGATACGATGTATGTTAAAATCCTTTGAAATTCAATTTCTAGTTGGGCAACATATACAGTGATGTTTTTCAGTTGATTGTATTGAATACTTAATGTATTGGGGCATCAGGACATATTCATCAAAATAGACAATAAAATCAGACCAGGTGACGATACACATTTAATACATCACGATCTTACGTTTCCAGAGATAATTACAACCACAAATCTTTTCCTTGTTCTTACAGACTAAAGCTGGTGTTTGCCTGCATGATGGAGCTCTCAAAATTCCCTCTCGACTCTCAAGTCTGCACAATGGAGATTGCAAGTTGTAAGTATATAATCGATTTTCTTGACTATCAAACGAATTTTTTTGCATAACGTGAAGGCAGAACAAGGTCGTTAGTAACAGACAGATTTTACCTATTGGTTTGTATGAAATGCAGTTTGACTGCATGTGTAGGAAAGAGAAAAGTATTACTTTTTTCCTATCTTCTCCAAACAGTTATTTTTTTTTTTCTTTAGTGGAAAATTGGGTAAAGATGCAGTTAGATAACTTCCTTTCCTTACTTCTCGAAGCTTTGGAACTCCCTACCTTCTCATGTCTTTCCCAATAACTATAACCTGACACTTTTTGAAAGGTTTTCCAAAATGGAAATACTTTCCCTCGTTACTTCTTTTTCCCTTTCATAACCCTAACTATATTTCAATTAAGGTCCGACCTTGATGTGGACTTCTGTCCGTGACTGGAGCCTCCAACGTCAAAAAAAAAGACATGGTGAGTTTTGATAGAGTGAGAGATGATAGGGTTAAGAAACAGGTTTGACAGTAGGAAGAGCATGTATGACATAGCTGAAGAGGGTGTGCTGAAATGATTTGGACATAAGGAGAGGATGAGTGAAGTAAGCATCCTAAGAAGATAATACATGCAGGAATCGGAGGAAATAAGGAAAAGGAGGATGCCAAGAAAAAATTGGAAGGATGGAGCGAAAGATAATTTGAGTTAATAGCATGAACATGCAGGGGGGTGTAAGGCGTGCATGGGATAGAGCAGGGAGCAATGCAGTGTCAGTGGGCTGAACAAGGGCATATAAATCGATCAGGGAGAGTCTACAGAAAGGTCTGTGAGGCTTAGTTGTGAGATCTGGCCTCGGCGGTACATTATGCGTCACAGTAAGATTTTATAGATGTTAGCAAATGAGGCCGCTCTTCGTCTGTTTCCTGGGTCTCTCTCACTACGCGGGAAACGGAGCAAGTTGGTGAAAAAAGAGAGAAAAGTGTATGTGTGTGTGTGTATATATATATATATATATATATATATATATATGAGAGAGAGAGAGGACGTCTCACCCCCTCTCCCGTCTCGCCCTGTCAATTCCGCAACCCACAGGGGGGTTTTATGTGGGCAGTGGTCTTTCTCCCCCATCGCCAGAGGTAAGGGAGCCGAGCGAATGCTTTGACAGTTTTGACGAAGAAATCAAATCTGTGGGAGGGTTTCTGAAAGGTGTATATATATATATATATATATATATATATATATATATATATATATATATATATTATTTTGTGTTT
>JAYMFT010371985.1:0-21516 GCA_038088735.1 Panulirus argus
AATAAAAATAATAATAATAATAATAATAATAATAATAATAATAATAATAATAATAATAATAATAATAATAATAATATTAAAAGTAATAATGATAATGATAATAATAATAATAATAATAATAAAATAATAATAATAATAATAATAATAATAATAATAGTAATAATAATAATATTATTAATAATATTAATAATAACAACAATAAGAATAATATTAATACTAATATTAATAATAATAACAATTATAAAAATAATATTAATACTAATAGTAATAATGATAATAATGATAATAATGAAAATGATGATAATAATCCTATTACTCTTTACCTACGGTGGAACAGATATAACAAATAAATGTAAGGCAGTTGAGTGGCTACTATGATACACAGTGGGGGCAAGAGAGTTACACAACTTACCTTAGCTGTCAGCTTTGAAAGAGTCAAATACACAATTTTCCTCGTGGTAAGTATACAAGGTCAGATCTGTTGGCTAAGAACAGGAAATATGGAAATGAGATGTTGACGTTAGTCTAGCTGTGACTGGCCAGTGATCCCCCTAGCATTACGTAAGTTGAACATTACATAAGACGCCACGCTTCCGGCATGACTCACCCACACCTGCTGTCCCGGCCTAAGGCCTAACGCGCACATGAACACAATACTTCCGGCATGACTCACCCACACCTAAACTGAACATATACTTGATTAGCAATATGAGACCTATACAATATAAAATAATACAATACACGCTGAACAACACAATTTCGTAACACCTCCCTTAAAGAAAAAAATTCCTTGAAGAGGAATTTTCTTACAAAAATAGCTTACTGTAGGGTCAATCTCTTCGTCCTCCTGCAAGAGGACCACACCAGCTCCTAAATTACATGCATCTACAGCTAATTTAAACGATTTGTTAAAATCAAGAGCCTGTAAAATCGGACTCTTACAAAGAATGGCTTTTATCTGATGGAAGGTTGTCTTACACACCTCATCCCAAACATACTTTACATTGTTCTTCAATTAATTTGTTAGGAGAGCTATAATAGTGGCAAATTTAACAATAATCATACTGAAATATCCAACCATATCCATGAAACATCTCAGTTCTTCTCTAGACCGAGGGGCACATCTCTGGGGTAAAACTTGGACCTCTACTGCTGGTGGAAGGGGTAACTGTCTGTCCTCGTTACCTCGCTGACTCAGTGGTAGTCGATACAAAACCGACAGGTTCCGTCAGGCTTTGGTACTAGGGTCAAGGGGGAGCCCCACTCCGACTGACACGGCTCAATCAGGTCGTGCTCCAGCATGTAGGTTAGCTCCTCTTGAAGGGTTATTGCTCGGCGTGGACTTACCCGGTAAGGAACCTGCTCAATAGTCCGGGCATCTCCCACGTCCACGTCATGACTTGTCAGTGAAGTCTGTTCAGGCGTACTTCGGCAAACCTCTGAGTGTGTTGACAGCAGGGTAGCGATCTCTACATATTTCTTCGTCAGGCGCGAGAGTTTTACCTCCAGCTCCCTGTCCGTGCCTCTGTCAGGTCCCCAAGGTCTCCAGGGCACCCGTAGCTGTATCGTCCTCCTCGTCAAATACAACTCCGGGGGGAAGTTCTATCAGGCAGGCTGGCATACTCTGCTTGACAGGGGGGAGAATCATGTTTAAAATATTGCTTAAGCCCCAGTTGGGGTAATAAAGGCAACACCTCGTCGCCAGTCTCAAAGCTTCTCAATCGAGACCGTTTGCCGTACAAGTTCTTCATTCGATCCTGGGTCTCTTTTGAATTCTTCCGAGAAAAATCATCAGCCTTACCCACTAACTCTTGCTCGGATCCCAGACCAGCAAAGAAGGTATCACACAGCACAATCTCACCAGTTTCATCCTCAAGCATACGGTCTGTCTTACTAGCTGTCATAGACCTGTTATCTACGCACTCTGGGAATAACTCTGGAACTTCTTCCTCAAGTTGCTTTGTCTCCGTAGGCTCCACCGGACTCACAGACAACTCCGGCACTGGACTCATTTTTTCTATCGCTAGGTCATTGCCTAACACGAAGTCCACTCCCGAGACAGGTAACTTATCCACAATCCCCACAAGAGCAGGTCCTGCGAAGAGATCTGTTTCCACACACACACAAGCTAGTGGAGCTGCCTTGAGCCTCCACAGCCCGTTAACAAGACTTGTTTTTCAGACTCTCCCACAGGCACTAAACCCTCAAACACCAGAGACTGCAGCGCACCAGAATCACGCAATACGGTCACCTCTCTTCTTATTCCACAGCTAGAGACATAAGCTTTGGATAGGAAGGCGTTGTAATTCCCCCCAAACGGATCCTCGCCTACAACGGTATAATCACTATTGCCACTTTAAGAACTCCCACCATCACACTAAGAAGGGTTGCGCAATATTACATTACTAGGTGAGTCTAAGGTTGAGACAAGATTCACTGGTCTACCTTCCGTAAAATCTCTGGATTCTTTGAGCCTGGTCCTGCACTCCCTCATCTAATGTCCAACCTTGCCACATGATCTAACCCTCTTGGGGTTGCTACTCTTACCTTTATACTCTTACGGCAAGGGGGTGGATTCAGGTAGGGTTGCATAATTATCAAATTTTCTCTTGCCATTGAAATATTTTGGATGTCTCTCCGTACCAAGTTTGTGACTCAACGCATATTGATCTAATAGTAAGCCAGCCTTGTCAACAGAAATCACTTCCCTTTCCAACAAATAATTTATAACTTCAAGGGGCACACTGCGCTTACATTCCTCAAGTAACATTAATTCTTTAAGATTTTCAAACTCACAAACTTGGTCGGAGGGTAGCCACTGCATTAATAAATCGCCCTTTTCACGAAAATATTCTACATAGGTCTGGTCAGGGTTCCTAAGCTTATACCCAAACTTGCGTCTGTAAGCTTCCGGAGTTAATTCATATGCTTTCAGCACAACATCCTTTACTACTTCATAATCAGTACAGTGGTGCAAAGACAACGCTGCATTTCTTTTTATGTTGAAGGCTCCAGCACCAATACTAGTGCATATCAAGGCCGGGCCTTAATTGGAATATAGAGAGAATTAAGAAACAGAAAAAGAAAAGAAGGGAAAGTATTTTCGAGTTTTTAAGAGAATGAAAGATCTGTCTTTTGAAATGGGCCAAGTCATAGTGATTGGGAAAGGCATGAGAACGTAGAGAGTTCCAAAGCTTTGACGTGCAGGGAAAAAAGCAGATATCAAAACGGCTCACCCTTAAGTTGTCGATGGCCACACAGTATTCATGTGCGCTCTGAGCCTTACCACTGAGAATAGTTTGTAACAAAATCGACCAAAACTTCTTGGGCTAAGAGAGATTATTGAACACATTTTAAAACATACGGAAAAATTTAGTTACATCATCTTCACAGAACTCTGGTACAAATCTTACTTGTTTCGTAAAATCAAACTATGGTATTGGCTTTGACTCGACCTGTCGCAGTCTCTCTTGTTCCAAAGTTAACTTGGTATGTTCAAGCCTAGCTTCTTCCATTCGTACCCGTGCATTAATCCTAGCTTGTTCAGTCGGTGCGTTAAGTCTAGTCTGTTCAGTCTGTTTCCTCTGTGTCTGAAGCTTAGTTTGTTCACTCTCACTCTGAGCGTTAAGTCTAGTTTGTTCAGTCTGTTCGTGTACGTTAATTCTAGTAATTTCGAGTAGGAACTGCAAGTATTCAGGTTTAACAATGAAACTACTAGGCAGCTGGGCTTGGGCTAAAACTTCTGCCGACCTCGATGGTGGAAAGGTCACGTCAACGCTTTTTCATCAGGTTCAGTTCCCTCTTCTCCAACCTCATGCACAGTGCCTCCTACCTCCTCACCAACTAACTCATTATTACCAAAGCCTCCAACTGCACTCTGCGGGCATTCTGGTCATACCCCAATCCCAACCTATCTGCAACAAGCTTCAACTCATAAACTGTTGAAGATTTAATGACACTTGGAAAAGGCTCAGACCGACAGAAAGGATCCACGTCAGCGTCACTGATCAACGACATGATTAACTAAGATTAACTAATCGAGGAAGAGACTTCGTAGATAAGAAAAATCCCGGCAAAGTCGCCAGTTTCTTGTTACGCAGCATGGTTAAGGCTACTCTAAAGTTAAGAGATGAAAATAAACACCAGGAATAAAAGTTATATACATTAAAAGAAGCAAATACAAAAAGAAATAATTATTTACAGGACACAAAAAGTTACGTTATCACAATCCAGGTAAGTTTTCAAGCCAAGAAATCTCTTCCTTTACACGAGCATAATAATAATAATAATGATGATAATAATAGTAATGATAATAATAGTAATAATAATAATAATAATAATAATGATAATAATACTAATAATAATGATAATAATGATAATGATAATATTGATAATGATGATAATAATCCTATTACTCTTTACTTACGAGCGAATGGATGTAAAAAATAAATGCAGGGCATTTGAGTGGCTACTATGATAGGACTGGGGACAAGAGAATTACACAACTTATCTAGGCTGTCAATTTTAAAGAATCAAAGACACAATTCTCCTCCTGGTTTTCATAGGAGGTAATTATACAGTGTCAATTCTGATTGGTTAAGAAAAGGAAATGTGGAAATGGGATGCTAACGTCAGTCTAGCTGTGATTGGCCAGTGATCCCCCTAGCATTACGTAAGTTGAACATTACATAAGACTCCACGTTTCCTGCATGACTCACCCACACCTGCAGTCCCGGCCTAAGGCCTAACGCGCACATGAACACAATACTTCCGGCATGACTCACCCGCACCTAAACTGGACATATACTTGCTTAGCAAAATGAGACCTGTACAATATATGATAATAAAATACACGTTGAATGAGATAATTTCGTAGATACATATGTACCTTTGTAACAAAAAGATCTTCCAACCTGTTTATGCTGTATCTCTGATATTACTCGTCAATGGACAAACCTCTACCACATGTCTCTCCGTCTGTACGCTACCACATAAACACAGGCGCTCCTCATCAAGTAGACGGCCCCGCCCCCGCCTGTTCTACCGGCCCGTCTCCACGACAATACTGTAGCTAAACACACGAAACCGAGGAACGAAATTCGGTGGAATTCATTAACCTTATGTTTTATTCTGTAAATGTCAGGTTCACAGGTTCACATGTTCACATCACTGTTCATGACAGACATAGTTCTAGTGGTGTTCACATGTTTACATCACTGTTCATGACAGACACTGCTCTGGTGGTGCTCACATGTTCACATCATTGTTTATGAGAGATACTGCTCCAGTGGTGTTCATATGTTCATTTCACTGTTCATGACAGACACTGCTATAGTGATGTTCACATGTTCACATCATTTTTCGAGAGACACAGCTGTAGTGTTGCTCACATGTTCATATCACTGTTAGTGACAAACACTGCTCTAGTGGTGTTCATGTGTTCACGTCACTGTTCATGACAGGCTCAGGTCTAGTGTTCATATGTTCACTTCACTGTTCGTGAGAGATACAGCTCTAGTGGCGTTCACATGTTCATATCACTGTTCATGACAGACAGAGGTCTAGTGGTGTTAATATGTTCACATCACTTCGTGACATCCACAGATCTACTGGTGTTGACATGTTCTTATCATTGTCCATGATAGACACAACCATTGTGGTGTTCACATGTTCACATCACTGCTCTTGAAAGGCAGAGCTCTAGTGGTGTTCACATGTTCACACCACACTTCATGACAGACACACCTCTAGTGGTGTTCACATGTTCACATCACTGTTTATGACACACACAACTCCAGTGGTGTTCTCATGTTCATATCACTATTCATGACGGACACAGCTCTAGTGTTGTTCACATCACTGATCTTGACAGACACAGCTCTAGTGGTGTTCTCATGTTCACTTCACTGTTCATGACAGAAAGTGCTCTAGTAGTGTTCAAATATTTACTTCACGGTTCGTAACAGACACATCTATGGTGGTATTCACATGTTCACATCACTGTCCGTTACAGATACTGCTCTAGTGGTGTTCATATGTTCATATCACTGCTCGTGACAGACAGTGTTCCTGTGGTGTTCACATTTTCACATCACTGTTCAAGATAGACACTGCTCTAGTGGTGTTCACATGTTCACTTCTCTGTTCGTGATAAACACAGCTCTAGTGGTGTTCACATGTTCACTTTATTATTCAAGACAGGCACAGCTCTAGTGGTGTTCACATATTCACATCACTGTTAACGACAGATACTGTTCTTGTGGTGTTCACATGCCACATCAATGTTCATGACAGACACTGCTCTAGTGGTGTTCACATGTTCACATCACTCTTCATGACAGACACAGCCCTAGTGGTGTTCACATGTTCACAACAGTGTTCAGGACAAACACAACTCTATTGGTTTTCATATCACACAGATCATTACTGATATTTATCACCCGACAAAAAGGAAAACAGAGCTAGAACCACCCCAGATGTGAGAGCAGCACTCCGTACAAGTGGAAGAATTAATTGTGCCTGGTTGGAGGAGCTGTGGGGAAATAAACGAAACATTTAAGTTATAGAAGGTAAAGAAATTTTGAGGCAGATGGCATCAAAGTTGGGAGATTGGAGGTTCACACGGCGAAGTACGGGAGTATTTGTGTGACAATAATCGTCCTTACAGCTAAAACGAAGGCAGAGATTAAAGTTAGAGAACTGATAGTTTCGTAATACAACAAAAGTCACATCTGTTGTAATGCAACAACAGTTATATTCAATACCCCAGATTGTCTGTAACAGACACTTATCTCTCAGCTTCTTCCGTTGTAACTCAGCGCAGCAGAGTGGCGCAGTGGAAGCGTGCTGGGCCCATAACCCAGAGGTCCGTGGATCGAAACCACGCTCTGCTACGAGTGTTTTCTGATCACAGGAAGGGACCAGTGTCTAAGCCTGACCTATCCAGGTCAATAGAATTATTACAGCAAATGGGGTCAGAGTTAAACTGGTCAAGCCCAGTACCAGTCCCTTCCCGTGATAAGAAAAAACTGGCAGCAGATCGTGTTTTCGATCGACGGACCTCTGGCTTATGGGCCCAGCCCGCTTCCCCTGCAGTGATTTGGAGCAGACGATGTATGCTTGTATGGCCTTGAACGGGAACATGTGGTCATTGTCACAAATATGTATGACCTTGATTGGGAAATGCTGCCATTTCCAAGTAAATACATTTAATTATATACATTTCCCATGAAAGTCGAGTTGTGTGATACTTTCTTTGCTGATCTGGACTTCATTAAGACGGAAGAATCTACGACACTCCCTGAGAGTGGAATTTGCGAAGTCGGGTTGTGTGATACGTTCTTTGTTGATCTGGACTCCATTAAGATGGAGGACCCGACGACACTTCCTGAGCACCAACCTAGTGGAGTCGGGCTGTGGGATATCCTTGTTGATGCGGAGTCCGTAGAGACGGGAACACCCACTGAAGACGAAGCCAGTGAGGTGGCGCTGTGTGACAACTTTTTACTGATTTAGAATCCGAACAAGAGTCAGTGTGTGAAACTGATGATTTGTCTCAGGTCTATTCAAGAGAGACCCAGGATCGAATAAAGAGCTGGTATGGCAAACGGTCTCGATTAAGGAGCCTTGAGGCAGGCGAGGAGGCGCCGCCGCAGTAACCCAGCCGGGGCTTACAAATGATTTGTCTTGCCATTTTTCTTCCCCTTTCAAGCAGAGTATGTAGGCCTACACGACCCACCTTCTAGCGGGAGCTGTGTGTGACGAGGAGGACGATCCTGCTACGGGTGCCCTGGAGGCCTGGGAACCTAGCGACAGCGTGGATGTGAAGGAAGCGAAGCTCTCACACTTGACGGAGAAGCGACGGATGGAGATGTCTGTCTTCCTGTCAGCACAACCGGAAGTCTGCCGAAGCCCACCTGGACGGGCTTCACTGATGAACCCTGTAGCAGACATGGGAGATGCCCGACCTATTGAAGAGGTTCCTTACCGGATAAGTCCACAACGGGCCACCATTCTTCAAAAGAATCTAAGCTACAGATCTCACCTCTCTGTCATTTAAATAATCTAGTACTTTAAGGGGCACATTGTTCTTAAATTGCTCGAGTATCATTAATTGTTGCACTTCTTCCAGCTCACATGCTCGTTCTGCACGCATCCACTGCATGAATAAATCGCTCAGTTCACGTAAATGTTCTCCATAAGTCTGGCCAGGTTTGATACGATTAGTCCTAAACTTGTCTCTGTAAGCGTCTGGTGTTAACTAATAAGCTTTTAGCACAACGTCCTTTACCACTTCATAATCAGTACACTGGTCACTAGTTAACGCGGCGTATACGGTCTGAGCTTTACCTCTGAGAACAGGTTGTAATAAAATCGACGAAGACGTCTTAGGCCATGAGAGCTGATTAGCCACATTCTCAAAAGTACGGAAAATTTTAGTTACATCATCTTCACAAAACTTGCGTGTCTCGTAACATCAAACTAGGGTACTGATCTCGACGCGGCTTGTCGTAGTCTCTCTTGTTCCAAAGTTAGTCTCATTTGTTCAGTCTGTTCCTTCTGTGACTGAAGCCTAGCTTTTTCATTTTGTGCATTAAGTCTAGCAATTTCTGGTTGAAGCTGCAAGGTTTCGGGATTGACATTAAGATTACTATGGCACTGGGGAGGGACTGCAACTTCTGCTGACCTCATTGGTGGGACGATGCCACCAACACTATTTTCTACATCAGGCACGGTCCTTGCTAGTTACACACCGACTAATTCATTTACTACCAAAGCTTCCAACTCCACTTCATGAGCATTACGGTCATACTTCAATCCTAAATTATCCGCAACAAGCTTTAACTCATAAACTGATAAAGATTTAATATCACTTGGGGATGGTTCAGATCGACAGAAACGTTCCATGTCAGCGTCACTGGCTAACGACATGATTACTTAACGAGGAGAAGAGACTCCGTAAAAAGGCAAGAAAATCCTGCTATAAAGGTCGCCAATTTCTTTTGTTACGCACACGGATAAAGTCACTCTAGACTCAAGGAATGAAATTAAACACCAGGAATAAAATTAGTTAGTGTACAATAAATACATTCACAATATAAGAAAAGTAACACATCACTCGGGCTCAAATATCTACGTTACTTTAATGCCCAGGTAAGTTTTCAAACCAAGGAGGTTTCTTCCTTTACAAACTTCAAATATAAAACATAATACTCTAACACGGTGACAATTCTAAAGGCACATTACAGTACACAGTGACAATAAATTAAGAATAGGCAATAATGATACAACCGTAGTGTGGTGGCTCTATTTGTGGCTGCGCTGTGGCTGTGGGCTCGTGGTAGGGAAACACTACATTTCTCACGCTCGTTGTGGCTCCGGGCTTGTTAGCAGGGAGACCCTTCTCTAGGTAGCTGGTTGAATGAATATCAGTTCTCGGGTCAATGCCCGAGGGTTTCATGGGAGGTGTGTCCTATACAGAGTCAATTCGGATTGGAGAGAGTGACCACACAGTTTCAGTTCCGAATGGCTTACGTGGTCAGGGCATGCCCCTCATCTTGACTGTGACACGCCCCTCATCTTGACTGTGAGATCCTGGGAACGGAAGTAAAAACCACAGCTCCTGTCCACAGCTGAGAAGGGATTGACAGTTACCGGTAATTCTGGGAGTCACAACTTCGAGGAATCGGGTGTCTCTGGCACAGGACACCGGCAACCGCAGGACGACCAACTGGACCCCCGCTGGTTAGGCAGGGTAAACGCAGTGAGGACCCCACTACGAAGCAAAAGTGTGTGCGACCCCTGGCAGGGAGAGAACATGGACACAAAAAAAGAATATTATACGAATGATGCGAACACAGGGTCGTATCATTCGTAACAACAGCGAGATGGGCCAGTGGCGAAAAACAAATCCAGAGTATTAGGAGAGTGGTCATAACGGTCAGGTATATGGGTAGGGTGGGAGATAATCTGCTCCAAATCATTGAGATTGGAGAACGTGAGAGTCTCGATCCCTCCGCCATCCGTATAGGGGTATTTCAACCATTTCCTATGATTGAAATCCCCGAGGTAGAGGATCTCGGCTTGCGGGTGAGAGGATGTCACTGTCTCATGGCAGGAGTTTAGACAGTCGAAGAAGGATATAAAATTCGTAGAATTAGGAGAGCAATAGAGTCGCCGTTTTGACACCGTGGAGGAGATCCAGCACGAATCGCAGAAGGTGCTTGACACACTTCGAGAACTGGAATTCCAGAAAGCCTTCCAGCAGTGGCAATGGCGCTGGGAGCGCTGTATGGCTGCCAAAGGGGACTATTTTGAAGGGGATGGTGCCCAACCTTGAAACAAGTGAGCACTTTCTTGTTCATAGGCCTAGTCTCGGAACTTTTTGATAGGCCCCTATTTAAGGATATATGGTATAGGGGGACAATTGTTGGATGGTGTGAAAGTCTTTTATAGATAAGTAAATGCATTGTAAGAGTGGATGGAGAGCTGAGCGAAAGTTTTGGGATACATGTAGGTGTGAGGCAGGGCTGTGGGTTGTCACCGTGGCTTTTTCATTTATATATGGATGGAACGATAAGAGAGATGCAAGCAAAACTAGGGAAAAGGGGTGCAGAGATGGAGTGTGGCGGTGAGATATGGTGGCTAGTGGCAAGCCTGTCTTTACCCTAAACTAACAGTTTCGGGCAGGATTATACAGTAGATATGTCAAAAGGCGCATTCAAGCAAGTCTCAAAATATCTCAGTGAATAATTGAAACTAATGAAGTAATGCGAATTGCGGAAAATGTTTGAAGACTCATTTTCTCCTTTAAATGTCATCCCCATCACTTTTCTGGAGTTCATCAAATTTGAACTGAGTTTAATGTTTCTGATATTTTTCGTCACAATATTTCATATGAGCAAAAAATCAACTGACTTAAGTAGGACTCCAAAGAAACTGAGCAAGAGAAAGTGGCGTATTACTATCAACCTAACAACCTCCCTTATGAACCAGTCAGTACTATATGGCATATTCGGTGGATTCTCACAAATTTGAAGAACTACGTATAATGTCCAAAAGCAAAGTATGTCTTCTCGTTTAATGATCATCTCATCTTTTATTTTTCCAGAATCTATTACGGAATAGTTGATGAAAAGAAATATCTTCTATTAGATAATGTCATATTATTTACACTGAAAACATCTTTCACCAGCACTTGAATATTTCATCATTTGTGTTGTTTTCATAATGATTAATTTAGAAAAAACAAAATCACGAAACCCTTAACTCAGATTGGAAGCAAACAACATACTTTTGAAATATGTAAACAGAACTCGGTTTCTGAAGACTTCTTTCTACAATTTACGCCCGCTATTGTATAATCACAGAGAAAACAAAAGGTAGTTCATCAAGCTGGCTTTTGAATTCTTCTGACATATCGCCCAAACGGACTGAATGATCAGTATCTGAGGCTGGGAAAAAAAATCGAATGAATTCTTTCGTAGTCAAAGTGTCAAGCTCTCCATGCTTTGTCACAGCATTCCAATATTTCAAAATGCTTGCACTTTTTATTCATCCACAGCTGCTGTCATGCCGGAGTGGCTCAGGCTCTCACTCACCAAGAAAATGTATTACGTGATTATTTCTTTGAACATGACTAAATAACTTATTGGAAAGATAATGCACAGAGTATATAAAGACTGAGAAATTGAAAACTTTTTTAATTTGAACAAAAATATCTAGTTCTCGTCTTCTTATGGTAAAGAGGTAATACGATTATAAAAGTTATTTACTTAAATTATGATGAATAAAATGTACCTAAAGGATAGCCATTTTCAAGCTTCTCTGGCAGCAAAGATATCGGTAACACAAAAATATATAAACCTTGCCAATTTGCACTCTGTTCTTGAAATGTTAGATTAGCCAGTCTCTCCTATCTCCTGGTGCTTCTCAGGTAAATTTTGATCAGAGTCACCGAACTGAAGCGACAAACACTGGCAGCCTTTGAAGATAAATCCTCCAACCTTAGCTTTGTGATTCTGTTCAGAAGGCAAAGTGCAAACAGCTATTCCTCATTTAGATTTTCTCTACGTACTGTCTTTAGAGGCAACTTTTCAAGTAAGATATCAACTCTGTGTTCTGTTACAAATTTCGTGCAATGACTGTTAAAGGTATCATCAGTTTTATCTAATAATGAAAAAATTCAGACTTTTATAATTCTGAAGCGTTCCCTCAAGCCTTTGGTTTCAGCCTCTACACCAGTGTTAATCTAACCTTGTAAACAACTCCCTATTGAACCTGCTGCTGCCTCTGCAACTGCATCTTCTGTTTTTAACTCACGTTTATGAAAAAATTTCTTTAATTTCCAGCGAGGAAGCTCCAGCGGGAGTATGTCAATGCCCATTATAAGGGCTCTTCATATACTGAAGGTCACTAATTTCCCATAATCTTTCAACCAAAGCAGGAGTCCTGCAAGTTTCAAATTTCACAACTTAGAAAAAACTTCTGGAACTGTTTCAGTTGATTCCTATGGTCTGTTGCACTCAAAACCTTTAAATCAGGAGACACTTATCAGAGCACACCGAGATGATACATAGAAGTCACACTCTTTAGTTCTGTGATTTCTTTGAAGCCGGAGAGAACGCCTGACACAAGGCAGGGAAAGGCCTGGACACTGGCTGCTCTCTCCGCCCACAGAGTCCCTGAGAAACCAAGAAGAGATACCAACGTGGTTCTCCGTGATCTCCCCCCGATCTGGACGACCAGAGCAGAAAACGTATTAAATTTGCATGATCGCTATACAAACATTCCACGTCTTTGCAACAAGAAGCAGAATCTGCGCCACATATGGGAACGACGGCCACAAGGTTAGGAAATATCAGGACTAATCTTCCCCTTGCAGTGATTCTGAACTCCCTTGTACGGTCCAGGCATGATTGTGGCGTTGTTGCCCTGACCCTTACAGTTCTGAAGTGGATTGTCATTGCCAAAAATAAATTTTTCCATCACAGCCGAAATCTTCACGCCAGTCTTCACCTTATTAGATGTGAATGAATATAACAGATCTTGGATATTACATTCATCGAATACGCGAGTTTAGGATCTGGAGAAATGTGATTTTGCGCAGTGTGTGATTCATTTGGAGCGGCATCAACCATGAATTAAAAACACAATATTTTCAGGTTCATTTCGGATGAAAAATTCATCCTTCTCGGCAGAGAGTTAAACGAATGAATTCTATGGGGAAAACCTGGGTAATGAGCCTTAAGATACTAACACTATTTTTAAACTTCATTCACCTAAATTACAATGACCAAGAAGAACTGCATCATGACAAGGTAATAGCTCCCTTAGCCCGAAGAAAATTACTGTGATTTTCTCTAGGAGTATTCTTCATTTATCTGTCTTTAACTAAATGTGTCACATTAACTGATCATCAGCCCTAGAATTACATGCCAATCATGTGTACATCGGACGCCATTCAAGATCACGCTTTTTCGTGTCAGGAACTTTGTTCATGTTGTGGATGGCGATTGGAAATATTTTCCACTTCGATTCTTTAATAAAAGCAAAAGCTGCTAAGAAACAGGTTTTAAGAATCTGTCTCACTCGTGAGGCAAACAGAAGGCAAGGGAAGCAAAACAATGCATCATTATGATGCCAAAAAAAACAACCACTTCCCTGCATTAACCTCGGCGTATTTTTCTTTTTCTTTCTAAATGGAAAACTGAAAGCGGTAATGACTGGCCTCCATAATCTGAGGGAATGTGCCCAGGTATTGACTGATGTCCTGTTCTAACAATATCTCCAATCCCTTGACTCAACTCATTTTCACTAAACAAACTTATGTTACGAGGTCTGAGGGTTCTGCAACTCATATTTCATATTTTTGTTTCATCTGTGATATACAGAACACTAAAAGATGGTAAACCTTCATTTATGACTTGACAGATTTTTCTATTCCTTCGTTACTACCTTGACACTATGTTGTAGCAGACGTTGACTGACTCCTCCCTTGACAGCGAGTCTTTTTTTTTTCCATGCGCCTAAACTGTAATGGTATAATCTAGACATGCTTAGCGCTACAATGAAAAAGGAACATATTGTCTAGACAACTAGCAAAAATAAAAGCAAAGTAGCTTTGATTTATCGCTACATTTTCACTGAGTAATGTTGTGCGAACCATACTGAAATATTATCTATCGTATTAGCTTTAGGATTATGACTTCAATGTTGCTATTAACACAGATTAGTGAAGCAGATGAAAACATTTTATATTTCCTTTATTTCTACGAGATTTTGTTAAACCCATCAAATCCAGTCAGTAACTGAGCGAGTGTGTCTGGGGTGTTTTTCCTCTACCATATTGTTACATTTACAGCTACAAACTTCGACAAACATTTTGTCTTTCACAGTGAAGCTGTCCTGGTAACTTGACTGCAAGGATCTAACGAGTATATAGTATCAATTAACTTTCAATAAGTTGACGTCCATTTGTCTGACACTCAGGGAAAATGTGGGTGTGACGCCAACTGCAAAATCCAGGTAATACGTATGTATGGAACACATATGTATGATCCTGGGCTTCCCCGGGCCTACCCACCAGTTAGTTATTGCAGCCCTAGGCTTATCTAGTACTAGGACCATGAAGGTCGGCATCATCATTTTGAAACCACTGAGCGAAAAACACTGAACGCCCTCATCAGGGGTTCAAGGTAATTCTAAGACTATACACGCTGTTTCTGCACACATGGTCACTGGACTATCTGGATTTAGACACCGTATGCATCCAGCCTTCCCCTTAGGGTCCCTTTGCTATCCACTACAGATACGCAACAAACTGATAATATCGTATGATAATGAATATCTTTCACTGTGGGGTTAACTTAATGAATTTTGAAAAGTGACATCTATTCATGGGTGTTGGTAAAATCAAAAGTCCAACCATGTAATTGTGACTACTCTTCTCTGCCCGTTTTAAGGATACGCTACATCCACCAATTCATAATCACTTTTACCTACGATGCAGGTGAATATCAAACAGATTTAGGAATAAATTTCGTTTTCCCTTTAACAACTCATGCATGACACTCGTTCCAAAATGCAAACTTCATATACGAGGGTACGAGGGAAGTTTCACAATAAGAACGAGCTATAATCAGAAAACGGAAGACCCACCGTCATGCTAGGCTGAGGCCGGCGAGTCTAAACAACAACAGCCTCCCTGGGCGTCCTTGCCTCCAGCCTGGCCAAGATATGAATGTACTTATCTAGTGTCTTTGGAATCACTCAACTACCAGATATACCACACACTCTCGGGTACATCAGCCTCTTCTGTCTTGTCAACCACAATTTTAAGGTACACTAGATGCAAATAACTTAAGCGGTTAAGATGACAGAGCATTAGCAAATAACCGTTATGCAAAATGACAAAATATACATCTGTTTCTTCCCTCTTTGTAAGTGCAAAGGAAAGCGAAATAGACAGAAAGCAGAGTTCGAGCACCGCTACCACCTATGTGAAAGTTTAAGGATCTTAAAGTGTTATGATAAGAACTCATAAACCCCAACAAATAAAAACATGTGTAACGCAGACAGTATACAATCGACCTTGTGACTATAGCCATTTATGTCCGTAGTGTCCAACACAATACATATCGGAACCACTAAAATTCATTATTCATTAAAGTATAAAACTGATGTCTATACTGACACTACCAAACTGACGGGGAATATTCTAGGAACCCAAAATTCATGTCTTAATATAGAATCAAATGAAACATTTTGCCGGAAATGGATATCTCTAGATAAAGCGAACAGAAATAACGCCACCACGTTTTCTGTCTAATACCAAAAATAAACATACACAACTATGCATATGTAGTGGTGAACAATATACAAGTGGCAAACCAAGACCACATGATCCACGACACGTTCAGTTCATCTGTTGGCTCCTTTGTGGGTCCTGGCCTGTCACTGTCTCGCTGTCATTAGGCTCAAGTTGAGACTTTTCATCAATTCATTAACGTCCCCGTGTGGGTCTGCTCCCACGACACAAGCACTTGGTTCATTGCGCAGGCAATCATTAAGTAACCGCTGTTTTCGTCAAGCAAACGTTGTTTACTTTTTCTCTTCCAGCTAGGTTACTATTATCCAGATGTACATGAAATATTATGTAAATACCATGGTAAGTAATTCAGGTTATATTCTTGGGTATGTGCAGAGATCCATGTACCACGGGGGACGACACATCATTATACGTATCATAATTCTAATCCTTTAATGTCTCGATAATGAATATACCTTTGTTATCTTACTGTGGGAAACGATCTTTCTTTCTGGAAGTGAATATGGCTAAAGGACGTGGTGTGGACGATGAAAGTAAAAAAGATCAAGCATATCGAGACGCCTCTGTATTAATCTCAAATTTAACCCGTATTTCGTGTCTAACATTTCAAATGTGGAGTCTCAAGATTACACTGTGGACCGCTCACAAGACTGAAGCCATGACTTTGTCCCGTGATGCGAGAACCTGGGGTTGGCAAGGAATAGGGTTGAAAACACTAGCCAGTGCTTCGCCACATGTGGTAATGATCAAGGCTGTACAGGTAAATGTAGCGTATTTCTGACGTAATACACTTTCAGTGTTTGAAATCCTGTGGTAAAGAGGCCCAGAAATATCATATATATGATCCATTTGCAAGATGCAAAGCCGAATACTATGGGTGTACCACAAGGCAGTCAGATCAAGATGGAGGTACTGACACCCAAGTTTAATCTCAGAGTTTTTCAATGTTTATACCAATTACTTAATTTATCTATAATAATTCAAAGAATGTCTTTTTTTTTTTTGTTAATGCTCTAAATTCTTTAACGCCAACGAGAGGAAGGGCTCTAGCAGTAGTAGTACCGGCCCCTCCCATGACTTTTCCCTCTCGGTGAAACCTTCCTCTTTTTCTATTAACTATACCAACATTCGTGGTCTCTCTAGTAACCTGTCCTCAGTTGAACACCATCTGTCCAGTACCTCTCCTAATATCTTACATTTGTCTGATTTACAGTTGTCTAATGATGTTCTCACTAGTCCCTTTTTCATAACTAACTATAATCTCCACTCACGTTTCCGATTCAACGGTGGTGTTTGCGCTTATTCCAACATAAACACAACTGTTGCACGCCTCAAGGACCTTGAATCCCCAAACTTTGATATTATGTGGATCAAAGTCTGTCTCCCTACTACCAGACCTGTGCTCTGTTTCGGCTACTGCTCTCCTAATTCTACAAATTATGTATCCTTCTTCAACTACCTAAACTGCCATGAGACTGTGACATCCTCTCACCCACAAACCGAGATCCTTTACCTCGGGGATTTCAACGTTCACCATAGGGAACGGTTGAATTCCTCCCATACGGATAGTAGAGAGATCGAAGCCCTCCCGTTTTCCATTCTCATTGATTTAGAGCAAATTATCTCCCACCCTACCCACATTCTTGACCGTTATGACCACTCTCCTGATATTCTGAATTTGTTTTTCACCTCCAGTCCATCCGGCTGTAAATACACAATCTCGCCCCCAGTTGGTTCTTCTGATCATACACTCATAAATGTATCTATTCTAACGGCATCTCCCCCTCCAGCAGCTCCTCCTAAGCGTAAATACTGGCACCTGAACAAAGCTGACTGGAGTAACTTACGTAACTTCTTTTCTGACTTTCTCTGGGTAAAATACTGTCTCTTATGTGGTGATGCTTCTGTCTCCGCCAAAAACGCATAACAGAGGTTATTCTTGCGGGAATGGAAGCATTTATCCCCTCTTCCTCCACGATAACTTCTTCATCCAATCCATGGTTCAGCTGTTCCTGTCCTAAGGCCATTCAGGCAAGGGATCAGGTATATCGGGCTTGGAAAAACTGTCCTACCTCTGCCTCCCATTCAGCTTTATCACTGCCCATAATCGCTGCAAGCGCGTTATCCGTGAGGCGAAGCGTTCCTTTATTCAAAGCAAGTGTGATAACCTCTACTAGTTAGTCTTTCACTTTCTCAAAAATTCGTAAATAATTTCCCTGTCTTCTTTTCCCCGTTTCTCAATTCTCTCTATACTTCAATTAGGGCCCGGCTTTGATGTGGACTTTTGTCCGTGACTGGAGGCTTCATCATAAAGAAAAAAAAGTTTTTTCGCTGTGTATTTCTTCCGTCTTTTATGAATATATGTTGGAAATTCGTCGGCTGAATAAGCACCATATCAAAATGCCAGTATCAAAAACCACATGATGAACAGCTCTAAACCCGAGCGAAGTGAGATCTAGCTACTGTTAGGAAAATCTCCTAAATGGTCTTGAGAATGACCACCGACTCTACTGACAAAATATTTCATAGTTCCGCTCCAAGCCTTCAACACATTAATCCAATTCCTATTCCTAATGGATATAAACATGGAAACGAAGAAAAACATGAACCATAACTATGCATATCCTTTACAAAATCAACTTAGACTAACAGGGTGAAACGAACCCGGAGCTCCTATTTTCAGAGAATAATCAAAGGCTTTAGAACTAGGGATAACCGCGCAACTCTCGGCACCTCCAGAATCGGATGGCGCCCGTGCTCCAGCACCCTCCACGCTATGGGATTAAAGCCTCAACAAATCAATACAACGCATTTTTGTCGCTGGCCACTTTCTCCTTCTCTCTCATTATCTGTTATGGTTTCATACTTCAGTCTGTCGAGAGCTTACCCGACTCAAATTACTACTCCCACGTTTTTCCACTGGTGATCTTTCTTAATGTTATAAGAAATTTAACTGCAGACTTTGCACTTCGACAACAGAGATTTTTATCATGAAATCATTTGGGTTCTGCTTAAGTCACCTCACGAAAGGTGTACTAGATATGAACTGGCTGATTATCTGTCAATACGAGCAAACCATTACAAACAGTATAAGAAACAAAGGATAAGGAGCTCGTCTTCAAGTCGACTTAGAGAAATTCTATATTGTTTCCCAGACATCCGAGCTATGTGCATGAGATGTGAGAATTTAGTCCGCAGGATTTCATTCCCTATGTAGGTGTCGGTCAAGGTTCCATGCCAGCACCTATACTAATTCTTGCCGTATATACATAAATGACTTGCCAGGTCCTGTACGCGCTACCTGTCGTGGTATTCAATATGCCGAAGGAAATGCCTAACTAGCGATAAATCTCAGTATTCGTTAAATCAGCCATTAACAATTGGGACCAGAATACATATAATGCTTGTTACAATTCGAAGATCTTCATAACTAATATAGAAAAGCATCACCTGCACTGACACTGAGCAATCAGTGCAAATGTAAAGTACCTGATGAAATCATGTTTTAACATCAGAAAATCCAATATTCTAGAGTGAATATAGTATCCCTCCCACACAAACACCTTAAATGTCTTTATGATAAGATTCATCAAGATAATTCTGAAGGTATAGCAGCCACTTGCTGAAATTTATTAACAGTTGTTGAAAAAAAAAAAAATCTGTTATCGGCAAAAAACAAAATCTTTGGTCAGCTACAAGAGTTAGTCATAAGTGTGCCAATACGATCATGTGGGGTATGTGAAGAGAAATTTTTGCGCCAGACATCATGAACATTGGATGAAATATGGCCATGTTGTGGCCAAGAAACAAAAGTGTTTTTTTTTTGTGATGACCTTTGACACCTAAGGACGAACAAAAATAAGTCAAATAACTTGTATGACACAAGCTTTTGGCAGGGAATGTAAAACGAAAACGGAAAATTGAAATTATTTGTGATATTTTCATGAGTGCTGGCTGAAATATTACTACGTAACAGCTGAGAAAAAAGACAAAAAATTTTTTTTAAGAAAACTTTGATTCTTATAGAATGAAAGCAATGGCTCAGATCGCAAATTCATCCTGCACCACTGTATGGGGCCCGGGAGGCGTATCCCTATGATGGGCCTTATCTCATGTGATAGTAACTGGAAGGATGACCATCCGAAGGTAAACACTCTTAAAGTAACTTAACCCCTAAAAACTCCTTTGAAATACGAAAGGAAAGAAAAGGGAATTGCATGTGGGCGTACTGAGCCAAGATACACACTTTTCACGTTTCAAGTCAATCAGCCTTTAGGGTGAAGGAATGATACAAAATTCCGCTTCTTGATACGAAGAAGACTGAGGAAGAAAAACGCCTACTGTTTTTCAAATTTATTTTTCGTCGAAATTTTAAACTTAAACGTTTTCAGAGGCGCCATTAATGGCCTAACTATATTATAAAAGTCTTACAGTAACACATTCGTACCCGCTAACTTTACAGTCTATAACTGCCGCATTAACTAGCATTTGGAGACCGTAGGTAATAAAGAACAAAGAAGTCGGGTTGATTAATAGTGTAAAATGGATCGATTGATTTACATATCGAGATTTACACGAATGAACCAACTTTCCGGTAATAAACCGTTCGCGTTGTTGCTTAAACACGTGAAGAAACCTCGTGACTGGTTCACCTCGTCACCCTCAGTGAGGGTAAAACACGTATGATCTTACTTCATAAACGATATCCTCAAACCTGAGGCAATCTATTCAATCTTATCTTTCAAAATTTCATTTCGTGTCTTGTAGTATTTCATTCGTGTTTTCTTGTAATTTTTTTTTTTATTGTCTCTGATTAAAAAATCTCTCTTTAACTTCAACACATTTCTTAACTTCGTCGACTTCTGAAATCCGGGAAACTCCCGCGCACATTTATCTATCCACTTATCATTTCCATCACATTTATCGTTAACCATTACCCCATTCATGCTCTACGTTCTCTTAAATATATTTCCCCTCGTCAATCCCTTCACAAAAGAGGGAGCCATTCCACCTGCCAGTGACGGGAAAGCTCTAGGTTCATTTAAATTTCCCTGGGGCGGCCGGTGGGGTATAGAGAGCCCACGGTAATCGAGTGCCTCACTTTCTGCCACCCCTCCGTCAGCCTCCTGGGTCAGCCAAGTGTGAGTAACACTGCAGGGGAGTATGATTGAGGCTCCCTCGCCCCTCAAGGGCAGATGAAAAACAGCAAACACACACATACATACACACACACATACACACACACACACACACACACACGCACGTGGGCGCAAAAGAAAACATGCATATCACTATTTCTGTCTATCTATCTATCTATCTATCTATCTCTCAATTTATCCACCTGTCAATCCATCTACTCAAGCCAGCAAAAAGCACATGCTACAAGGGCAGAAAAAAAAATCTAACCCAAAAATCTCCCCAGGAGTTACACACCTCATAAAGCAAAGTAACCCGTCACGCACAGCCACCCACCATCAGTGGAAATCAGAGAAATAATCAACACCCTAAAAAACATCATCAGTCACTTTGGTGAAGCTGTCTGTATGTCTGTATGAGGTGAGTGCAGAACAGTTTTGGAGGAAGTGTTTAGTATTTACGGTATCAATCTATCTATCTATCTACGTATCTTTATATATATATATATATATATATATATATATATATATATATATATATATATATATCCC
>JAYMFT010371996.1:0-21515 GCA_038088735.1 Panulirus argus
AAAAAAAAAAAAAAAAAAAAAAAAAAAAAAAAAAAAAATGTATATCTAAAAAACATCCTAAAGCATTATCTCATATTAAATCTAAAATAATCCAACATACAACATACAAATCACATTAACTGAATTTCTGAACCTTAAGCAACCAGGAGTACCAATTAAACTAATTTATCCATTATCAATTATTGTTATACTTACAGGTATAAAAGATTTTTGATAACTAGCCAACCTGCATTTCATTAATCTTCCTGAGGGTAGCATTTGGTATTTGTTATTCAGTGGATGATTTTGGTCACTTTGAATTACTTTATATCTTTGTTTTGTACATTTTTATATATTTCTAATAGTGTACTGGTATTCCGGATCCCTAATTTAATACAGTCATTAATAACCTTTGTCAATTTATGTTTTGAATTTGAATTACAGTTTCCATACCATGTGACTGAAAATGAGATTACTGACTGTATAACAGCTGTATAAAATAAATCCATAATTTTAGTGTCAATTTTAAGGTGGCTAAGCTTTCTAACAAAATACATTCTAGAATTTACCTTTTTTTACAGTGCCTCCATATTTTTATTGAAAGAAAAGTAATTATGAGTGATTGTACCAAGATATTCATATTCCTTCACAGATTCTACAAGTTCATCACCAATATATAAAGGTGCCTGAGTGACTGGTAAGGTACTATGAATTACAACCATTTCTTTTGTTTCTGAACACTGAGTTCAAGGTAACTATCGTCACACCACAATCTGAAATTTTCTACTTCCGCTCGATACACGTCATCATTAGTACTTTGACACGAGAGCAATATCATCTTCATACTTGAAAAGCTGACAGTTGGCAGCATGACTGCTATACTGTCACTAGTATAGAAGGAGAACAATACAGGTAACAGCACACAGCCTTATGGTGCACCTGTATTTGTAATCATAATATCCAATTTTTCATTAAGAAATTAATATATTGTGGCCTTCCTATAAGGGAAGCATTAATCCAAAGAATTATGTCAGAATTTACATCCATGTTATTCAGTTTTTGCATCATTATATGAGGATGAATGATGTCAAAAGAACTAAAAATCTACAAAAAATATCTTTACAAAATGTTTTATATCAGTAGTATTAGGTTTGTCCAGATGCTCGAGTATGTAATCATTAAAGGACAGAGTTGCATCCTCTGCACATCGATTTTGCATATAAGCAAACTGAAAATGATCAGTAAAATGTTGGACCTGTTGGCAAATTATGTTTTTCACAATTTTCTCTACACATTTCATCATAATTGAAGTTGGAGCTACCGGTTGATAATCATTTTTACAAGCAGGTGGAGATTTCTTAGGTATTGGTATCAATTCAGATGTTTTCCATAGTGTTGGTATATGAACATTATCCATAGACTGTTGAAAGATCTTACATAAAATAGGTGTCACTGTTTTTTTTTACACAGCTTCAAAATATTTCCATTAATTCTGTCCGAGCCCACAGCCTTAGTAGTCTTAATGGATTGCAAACTTTTAAGTTCCTCATCCTTTGAAATAACAATACATTGAACATTCCTATATTGGTGGAAGTTACAAATACTTATAAATTCATTAGAAATTATAAAGTTTTATGAAATCTTGCATAAAAAACATTAAGGCCATTACAAAAATCCTTAGCATTATGTATACCATGATAACAGAATTCTTTTTCATTCCAGTCAATAGTCTAACACCATCCCAAGCTGATTTTGTATCTTTCTTAAACAGCTTTTCCACCTTCGCTTTATATCTTCTTTCACATACAGCAATGGTTTTATCAGTTTCCTTCTGAACATCTTTAAGTAGAGTTTTATCATTAGCAGCATGGAAACGTCTTTTCTTATTTAATAAGTCCTTGAGCTCTTTTGTTACCCAGGGTATGTTATTGAGAAAGCTCCTTACCATTTTCTTGGGCACAATGACATCAGTGCAAAAATGCAAATAAGAGTTTACACATCAACATTATCATCACTAGAGGCATTATTATAAGACAAAACATCAAAATCTTTACTTTCCATACATCTAATAAAAGTCTCATTTACCTCTTTATTCCAAGAGTATACCACCTTCTCTAATGGTTTACTGAACTTCAATAGCTCTTTAAACACTGGCATGAGAAGACACATCATGATTAGAAATGCCTAGTAGTTTTAACTTTTTGGCCATATAACTGTTTCAAATTACAGAAAAATGGATCTAACAATCTATTGTTTCTGGTAGGGAAATTTACAAACTGCTGATAATGTGGAATGCACTTGCTAAAATGAGTTATTAAAATTACCCATAATAATTTCAACCGCATCAGGGATATCATTTTTCAGTTTACACACATCATATAGGATGCTCTCAGCTTTGTTTACATCTGCACTCAGTATTATACAAACCATCGTGACAAAAACTTTAGTAAACTCTCGAGGTAAATAGAATGGTCTCAATGACAAGATCAGGTATTCAATATTCTCATTACAGAATTGTTCATATACAGTAATATCTGTGCAGTATCTGTTATTAACGTAGGTATATACTCTTCCACCAGTTAACTTACCTGAGTTTATTGTCCTCTCTCCTCATATTAAAGAATTGCTCTAAAAAAAATTTTCATTTTTCACCATTGCCTGCTGCAGTGAGGTAGCATCAGGAACAAACAAAAAATGCTTTCACTTGCTCATATCAGTTCTCCAGCTGTCACATTTAATGTATGGAAACCAGAACCACTTATCTACAGAAAAGCCCCATACACCATTACATGGTTTCCTATGACCATTTCATATGTTCTGGTTCAGTCCATGGATAGCAGGTCATCCTCTAATTTGTTCTATCCTATACATGCCTCTTTTCCTGAACATTCAGGCTCCAGTAACTACAAGTCTTTTTCATTCCATCCTTCCACCTCCTTCTTGGTCTCTCCCAAGCAGTGAATGTTACATGTTTGCCTGGCCATCATGGCAAAATCTTGTCAGAAATACTCATTCATAGGTAGATATTACCCACGTTCCTTTCAATTCTCTCTCTTCACGCATCCTTGTCATATTCCAATCCATTTCAGCATACTTTGATCTGCTCTGATTAATCATGATTTTTTCTTTTTTTGATAGGTAAAATGGCATGGGCAAAAGAATGCTCTAATCAAGGACATCTCATTAATGCTGTATATACTTACTCCCTGTCCCAGGAGTCCCTTCCTTATGAGGGTCCTGCAATACTGAGGAAGTCAGCCAAGTCCATTGGTCAAGACCACAAGCTATAAATTGTTGTGATTTTGTATATGCATCTATGTGCAGAAAGTGCTGGACAACTAAGTAGTAAAAGCTCTGCGTGTTTTTTGTGGGAGGTGCATCGTGGCCATATAAGGTCTTGGGATATGTTGAAATGTTGTGTGTAGCGATGGGTAATGTCCAAAGTGTAAGTGGGAGAGCGTGACTTATGTTTGTCTACGGAGTGCGGTTTCTGACTGGTTTATGTATGGTGGGTTGGAGTTAAAAACTGACCTAGGAGGTTGGCCATTCAATGCTTGTCAGGTTACTTCAGTGGGTATGTGTTTTGTTAGTGTTATGTTTGTTAGGGGAGGGAGAATCTATGAGTAGAGGTTACTGAAGTGTAAGGTAAGGGTAAGCTTTTCATTTCCACATGGGATTTGGTGGTTAGGTATAGTGGTTTGGGAGGCAGGGGTCATGTGCTACTGCATAGAATTGGAAGGCAGCTGATGATTGTTCTGAATGTGCTACTTTATGTGGTTTACAACTTTGTTATATTTGCTTTTCAGTGGATGGAAGAGCATGCAGGTGGATATGTCCAGATTCCTGGGCACTGCAGGAGTCTCATAGATATAAAACAAACTCCTGCAGAAGAAAGTAAGTATAGCATATATAATATCCTTGCCTAAGCAACGAACCCATTTTATCAACCAATCCTGAGGGGAGGATGAACAGTGAGATAGACTCTAATCTGACTGACATTCTCAAGATTCACACCTATGCAGGCCAGACCCTGGGTGGTATTGTGCATGTGATGTAATCATTAACATTACTAGACCATAGAGGCTTACTATCATAGCTCTCTTTTACACTGTGATTCCTTAAAGATCAACTTACCTCACACCACGTATTGTCTTCAGACATTTCATTTCTAACATCCTCACTCTTCTTTTCTTCTGCATTCTGGGCCCATCTCACAATTACACAATACTGTCAGAACCATGATACATTCAAACCTATCCATTTTGTTAAAGACACTGACCTTTCCTTTCACAAACTTCTTAATGCAACCAGAACCCTAACTACCCCCCCTCCCCCCTTATGACTCACTTTAACCTCCATAGTTCCATCCACTGCAAAATCCTTTCCACTTCCTCCTGATCCTCCCAATTCAGATTTACTCTTAAAACATCCTGTCTCATTTCCCTTTTGTATCTCATCTTACTTTTGTTCATAAACACTCTCAAGTTTCTCTTTTCATGCAATCCCCTAAACTCTGTTACCAACTTTACAGTTTCTCCTCTGAGTACCATTATGCCATCAGAGATGTCTCATCTACATGAAACTTATTCACCTCCTTGATTCCTCACCCCACCCCGTTATGCCAAAGACAAGCCCCTCAGATTCAACTCCCGCATCCCATCCATAACAGATTAAACAACCACAATGACAACAGATCCTTAAAAGAGACCCAACTTCACCAAGAATCACTCACCCTCCTCCCTTACTACTCACACACATGACTTACTCTCCTAATGAAAACTCCTCACTTCATTTAATAACTTTCCCTTTACCTATGTACAGTATTCATAGCACCTTCTACAAGGCCTCTCTGTCAACCTTATCATGTGCTTTATCCTGATTCATAAATTTCACATACAATTCACTATCTTTGCCCAGGTACTTCTTACAGAAATTCTTCAATGTAAACACCTAATCCATAAATCCTTTATCTCCTGAAGCCACAAAGCTCTTCCCTTATCAGATGTTCTGTATATTCCATCTCTCTCTCAGTCATCACTCTCCCAAACAGCTAACCAGTATGCTCAACAGATTTATACTTCTGTAATTCAAGTACCCACTTGCCTTTACATAGGGGTACTATACATGCATTCTGCTAATCTTAAGGCACCTCACTTTGATCTAAACAAATACTGAATACCCCAACTAACCAATCAACAACATTGTCACCCTTTCTTGAGAAATTCAGTTGCAATTCCATCCACCACTGCAGCTTTGGTGTCTTTTGCATGGCTTTCTCCACCTCAGCAGAATATTATTATTATTATTATTACTAGTATTAGTAGTAGTAGTTGTGGTAGCAGTAAAATTATTATTATTTCTTTGCTTTCAAAATATGCAATCCATCTCCTCCCCTCTTCCTATCTGTTATTGCTTTCCCTTTGCCCCGTTCACTGATGTTCCCATTTGTTCTCTTGTCTTTCGCAAATTATTTGACTCCTTCCAAAACAACTTTATATTCTCCCAAAAGTTTGAAGATACTCTCTCACTCGAACTCTCATTTGGCATCTCTTTCAACCCCTGCACCTTCCTCTTGACCTCCTGCTGCTTTCTGTTATACATCTTCCAATCATTTGCACTCCTTCTCGGTAAGCACCACCGAAAGACCTCTTCTTTTCTCTTTCACAAGCAACTTTATTTCTTCATCCTACCACTCACTAACCTTTCTAATCTGCCGAACTCCCACCTTTTGCATGCCACATGCATCTTTTGCACATGCCATCACTGCTTCCCTAAATGCCTTCCATTCCTCACTTACTCCCATGACTTCATTTACTCTCACCTTTTGCCATTCTATACTTAATCTCTCCTGGTATTTCTTCATACAAGTCTCCTTTTCAAGCTCTCTTACTCTCATCACTCTTTTCTCCCAAACACTGTCTCCTCTTTTATGAAAACCTCTACAAATCTTCACCTTCGCATCCACAAGATAGTGATCAGACATCCCACTAATTGCCCCTCTCAGGACATTCACAATCAAAAGTCTCTCTTTTACATACATATCAATTAATATGTAATCTAACAATGCCTGTTGACTATCTCTTCTACTCATATACTTATACTTGTGTATATCCCCCTTTTTAAAACGGGTATTCCCAATCACTAATCTTTTTCAGCACACGACTCCACTATCTCCTCACCATTTTCATAAATGACACTAAATACGCCATGCACCCCAATTATACCCTCAACTGCAATATTACCTATTTTCGCATTTAAATCACCCATCACGAATGCCCAGTCTCATGCATCAAAACTGCTGACACACTCATCTGCTCCCCAAACATTTGCCTCTCTAACATATTTGTTTGATAAGAGCTATTTTGTCAAAAACCATGCTGAGAATTGTTTATTAAGTGGTGAATGATGGTTTCCATAAGTTTTCAAACCATAGATGTTAAACTAATAATCCCTTGCAAAAGACTTACTGAAAAGGGCAGTCAAGGGCTTAACTATCTCGTTCTGCTTCCTTCATCGTTCTCAGATAGTACTTTGCAGGGTATGCCATTTTATTCATTTTCACTTCATTTATTGCTGAAAGTATGTCCTAGATACTTATGTTAATTTGTTGAAGAAAGTTCCCCCCTCTTATCAATGAAACTGGATTCAGGGCATAAGCTGTGTCTTCAGTTTTAAATACAGGTGCAAAAAAGTCAATTAATATTTTTGCCATGGCTTCACTGTCTTGAACTAAGTCACAATTTTTTGTAATTAATGGACCTATTGACTGGGTAATGACTCTTTTGCTTCTAACTATAAAACTCCTTTGGGTTTCTTTTGCTATTCATAGCAATATATGCTTCATAGTGACCTTTACATTGTCGTAAAATTCTCTTACTTTCTTTATGCAAATTTACATACATTACTCTATCATGTTGGTTATTGGATTCTCTGAGTTTCTTATGAGCTACTTTCTTAGACAACAGGCCCTTTTATATTTCATCATTCCACCTCCTTGGTTTTGTTTTAGAAATAGACTGTGTACTACGTATCAGTTCGTATGTTCCCTCTGGTGCTTCAAAGACTTTTGTGAAGGTTTTCTAAGTTACATTCATGTCATTTTCATTGACTGAATCATCCTAGGTTAGCCTGTCAAGAGCAATATGAAGATCATTCAAATCTGTATGTTTAAAATCGGGTATTTTTCCATAACTGCCATTTTGACCGACATTACATGCATTGTTAAAAGCAACCTCATGAGTAATTTGTCGGTGATCACTTGTACCACACTTTTCTATAACTTTAACATTACTATCGAGATCCTCATTTGTAGTAAGAACTTACTGTTAATATATTTTCATCGCAAGTTGGTTTCTTGACTAATTGAATTAGGGCCTGCCCCCTTTATCCCATCAACAGTGGTGCCCCTCTAGGTTCTGTCCTGTTCCCTACACTTTTTCTCCTTTTTTTCAACAATTTTCTCTCCACAAATAATCCAATGCACTCATATATTGATGACCCAACACTGCATTTATGCACATCCTTCAGTTCAGTTCCCTCTTCTCTCTCTCAATCTGCATCTTGTCTTGACACAACTTCCACAGTAAACTCAGATTTGGACAAGATATATCAGTAGGGTATACAAAATCTTAAGTTTAATGCCTCCAAGACCCAATTTCTACCCATCTCTCTGTCGAAAATGCTTTCTACTCATCTCTCTGTCGAAAATGCTTTCTACCCATCTCTCTGTCGAAAATGCCTCACAACTCTCATCTCTCCTTTGATGGTTCAGTAATTCCACCTCTTGACTCAATGAACATACTTGGTATTCTTGTAACATCCACTCTTTCTTGGAAACCCCACATTACAGGAATTTCTAAGTTTACCTCTAAGAAACTGGGTGTCCTGTTTAGATGTTGAAACTTCTCTTTTGAACAGTTGTTCCATTTATACAAGGGACTGATTCGTCCTTGCATGGAGTACTGCTCTCACATTTGGGGTGTACTGGCTCTGCATCCTTACTTGACAGAGTTGAGTCGAAAGTGGTTCGCCTTATAAACTGTCCCAGGCTAACTTCCAAATTTTACCCCCTTGCCTAACACTGCAGTGTTGGTTAACTTTCCCTCTTCTATAGATATTACTTTGGTTTTTGCTCCCAAGAGCTGGCTGCTTGTGTGCCCCCACCACTAGCTAGACCACACAACACTCGGCAGGCTGCTGCGTCACATGATTATTGTGTGACCATCGACAACTCAAGGGTGGGCCGTTTTGATACCTGATTCTTTCCATACACGTCGCAGCTTTGGAACGCTCTACCTCCTCATGTTTTTCCTAATAACTATAACCTGGCACATTTCGAAAGACAGGTATTTCACTTTCTCAAAGATTCGTAAATACTTTTCCTCGTCTTTAATTTTTCCATTTCATAATTCTGTCTATATTTTAATTAAGGCCCGGCCTTGATGTGGACTTTTGTCCATGACTGGAGCCTTCAACATAAAAAAGTGAATAAAGAATGCAACAAGGCTGTAAGCAAGGAAAGTATTATACCTTGCATTATGGACAAAGCCCATAAGCTTCGGGACACCACCGGCACAGTATGTGTGTTAGTGGGCAGAGAAGCTTTGATGATTGTAAGGCAGGCATTAGTGAGAGAGAGAGAGAGAGAGAGATGGGGAGGAGAGGTAGTGAGATCAACGGAAGATGGAGAGCTATCATTCTCTTGGAGACAAATGGTGATTGGATGGCTCACTGGAGGTAACTTGAACTAAGTTGGTATTGAGAGAGAGAGAGAAGAGAGAGAGAGAGAGAGAAAGAGAGAGAGAGAGAGAGAGAGAGAGAGGGGGGGGGGGACTATTTATTCCCAACACATTCCCATCAAAGTAAAGTGTTCATTTAAGTTCCTCTGTGAGTGTTTCTGCATATGTCCCCAAATTTAAATGGATTCTTAATTTTTTTTTCACAGTTAAATATCCTTCAGTTATTCCCTGCCTCGTGTCACTGGATGGTACCAGAATTATTTCTTTTTTTTACAATTCGTGTTGCGTAATAACTCCTTATCCTATCCATGTCCTGGTGTCTCCCTTGTTCTAGTTTTCATTGTTCATCCATGCAGTCTGCATTTCTTTTTCCACAACATTTGACATTCTCGTTTTCTTAAGCATTTCGTGAGCATTAAATAAATGTCCATAATTTGTCCTGTTTCTTTGACTACATAACTATAGAAGCTGGACGTTATTAAGTTCCTCTCTTATCTTCTGAACTCTTCCTCTTTGTTATCAAAGGTTCCTTCCATACATTTATTTAAGGCCAGCATTCATAAAGTGTTGTATCGTCGTTCGTCTTCGCCTCTGTTTCGTCTCATAACTCGTTATTCCCTCGTCCTGTCACTTCGTTCCGTTCCCTGGCCTGTCGTCCAGTTCTCTTGCTTCCTACATCCTTATTTAAGTTCAGGAGCATATCTGGCCGGTGCACGTCACCTATATCAGAAGGGGATGTTAAATTGTGCTTCGTTCCCTTACACATATAATAATGATTAATTTCAATGATCTTCCCACTGCCCTTATCACATGACCTTCCTCATACACACACACACACACACACACACACACACACGCACGCACGCACGCAGGGCAAGCAGCAAGCTGCTCACATCCTACATTAGCCCAGGACTACAGTATGCTCTTTGAGTTCGCTGACCACACTTTAAAAGCACAAAAAACAACAGCGGTAATCCAGAGAATTTCAAGGCCTTATATTATATACCTTGGAAGAGTAAGGGGTGTGACCTGATGACAATATTTTAAGTTTTTAAAGTAGCTTGATAAAGTCAACGTTGAACAGTTACAAGAAATGTTTAAGAATAGAACAACCAGAGGCCATAGCATAACACTGAACGACTTGACAGAAAACATGTAAATAAGTATTTCCATAGTACGGCTAGAGGATGAATAAACTAAACTGAATGAGGAAATTATAAATGAGGAGAGAATGATAAGATTTAGAAAGTATTTTTTTTAAAGTTGAAGTGGTGGGTCCCCCGAGTGTAGAACTCACTGCCTGTACATCACTAATAGGAGTGCGGTAATAAGAAGATTGTACTGAAATGGTTTGGACGTAAGGATAGAATGAGTAAGGAGAGGTTGACAAAGAGGCTGTATGTGTCACAAGTGGAGGGGACAAGGAGAAGGGGGAGACCAAACTTGAGATGGAAGAACGGAGTGAGTGCTCGTGGGTGAAAGACGTGCACCGGATGGAGTGAATTGGAGCGATGTGGTATGCTGGGGGCGACGTTCCGTCAGTGGACTGAACCAGGGCTTGTGAAACAGCCGGGGGAAACCATTGAAAAATCTCTGGGGCCTGGTTGGGGATAGGGAGATGTAGTTACGATGTATAACATGTGAACAAGTAAGAGTTCACATCACAGTTTCGGCAGATTTTCTTGATGTTGCATGAAAAGGGGGAACTGGAACCTTCTCTTGGTGCGTTTGCATTAAAGGATTATTATAGGAGTGCACAACCCGCACTGGTGGATGTTCATGGATATTACGGGGGGGGGGTCGTTTGCTCCTGGTAAATTATCAAGATTTTCTCGTACTGATCAGCCCTTGTCTCCTCTCTCTCTATTGCACTTTTCCTCCCGCTTCTTTCCTCCTATTCTCTCCTGCCCCTCACATCCCCCCCCCCCGTCCCTTTTTCCTCCTCTTCTTGACCCTCATCCTCCTCCCCCTTTTCACTTTTCCATTCTTTTCTTCCTCCTGCTCTCTTCTCTCCTTTCCTTTTCCTCCTCTTCTCCATCCCTTCCTCTTTCTCGTCTTCCCATTCTCTCTTCATCTTGAACATAGAGCCATTGTAGCCAGCCTGGCTCACCTGAGGCCAGTGGGCATCAGCAAGTGAACATGTTTCCTGTACACTAAAGATGATGAGCATACTGAGTATGATGAACATACAGTATGATGAATGCACAGTAGCATGAACTTCATGGGCATGATAATCATACTGTATGATATACACACAGTACAGATGATGAACATACAGCGAAAATAATGAACATATTGAGCATGATAAACTTATAGTGAATATGAATATGTAGTGAGCATGATGAACACAGTAAGCATGATAAATATAGTAAGCATGATGAACATAGTAAGCATGATTAATACAGTGAGCATGATGAAGAGAGTAAGCATGATGAGTAAAGTAAGCATGAATAATATAGTGCGCACGATGAACGTAATAAGCATTATGAATAGAGTGAGCGTGATGAACACAGTAAGCATGATGAATGCAGTGAGCATAGTATACATAGTGAGCGTTATTTACATGCAGTGAGCATGATGAACATAACATAATGACCATACAAGTGAGCATGATGAATATTGTTATAGTAAACATACAGTGAGCATGATGAACGTACAGTGAGCATGAAAATACACTATGTATGGCAGACATTGCGAATATGATAAACATACAGTGAGTATGACGAGCATACAAAAAGATTAACATGAAATGAGCATGATGAACACGGACAGAACATGCTGATGATATAGTGTATATGATGAACATATAGTAAGTATGATAAACACAGTGATGTAAGCAACATACAGTACGATGAACATAGTGAGTATGGTGAACATAATGAACATGATGAAGATCATGAGTATTTTGAGTATACACTGAACATGATGAACATATATCATGAACAAGGTGACCATGACGAATGAACGTGAATACACCGTGAAGGAAAAATGAAGCACAGAATGATTACAGTGCATTTGATGTGCAGGGGAAGCGCCTATATCTAACAAGTATTATTTGTACGGTAACGATTCTTACAGCGTTTGAGGGGCGTAGTTACCGTGCAGTGAATGTTTCATGGTTCTGATCTTTTTATTAGCAACTTGTTCCCTTGTAAGTCGACATTGTATACTTTGAGCCCACAGAACACTTGAAGGAAAAATCATTTACCTATAGTGGTGCATCTGTAGTGAAAACAGGGCACTTGTAGCAAACTTGGAACACGTAGAATTAGCCCAGGAAATTGTGTCACCGTTTCTGGAAAACTTTCTGTCAGAAAGTGGTACCTGGCAACTGGTTTTCTTTATTTTTCGCTTTTATTTTTTCGAAGTGGAACGCAGTTTTGTGAAATAGGAACATAAATTAATTGATAAATGGTAAATCAGTTTTTCTTTTGAATTTTGTTTGAATAAATCATTTAGTTAGAATATATTAGTATTTTTTCCAACGAAATAATATGGCATACCAGATTATCGCTTAGGGACATTCAGGAATAATTTGCGGAATTAAAATCGGACGTCAAAATGAATAGGTATACATAAATTGTGTTAAGCTGTAATGAGTATCGAATAAAAAATACGATTGGAAGAATTATTCATACCCATTTTTATGCCATCTTTTTACTGAATGCTCGTGTGTAAAGCAATTTTTTCCATATTCGCTGCCTCGATGGTCGAGTAAGTAATGCGTGTGAATAAATCTCAAATGAGTTATGCTGGCTTCTGGGGGAGGCTTCTATTTTTTTATGTTGAAGGTACCAGTCACGGACAAAAGTCCACATCAAGGCCGGGCCTTAATTTAGATATAGACAAAATTATGAAACTGAAAAAAGAAGGACAGGAAAAGTATTTACGAAATTTTTGAGAAAGTAAAAGATATGTCTTTTAAAATGTGCATGGTCGTAGATACTAGGAGAGACATGAGAAGGTGGAGAGTTCCAAAGCTTCGCCGTGTAGGGAAAGAAGCAGGTATCAAAACGACTCACTTTTGAGTTGTCGATGGCCATACAATAGTCATGTGACGCAGCAGCTTGCCGAGTATTGCGTGATTTACCTAGTGGTAGGAGCACATAAGCATCCAGCTCTCGAGAGCAAAGATCAAAGTAATACCTATAGAAGAAGGAAAGTGAACCAACACTGTGACGTAGGGCAAGGGGGTTAACTTTGGAAGTTAGCCTCGGACAGTTTATAAGTCGGACAGCTTTCGACTCAATTCTGTCAAATAAGGAAACAGAACTAGAACAACCTCAAATGTGAGAACAGTACTCCATACAAGGACGAATCAGTCCACAGTAAAAACGGAGCAACTATTCAGAAGACACGTTTCGGCATTCAAACATGACACCCACTTTAATTAGAGGCAGACTTGGCAATTCCCGTATAGTGGGGTTTTCAAGAAAGAGTGGATGTTACAGTAATACGAAGTATGTTCATTGAGTCAAGAGATGGAGTTACAGAACCGTCAAAGGAGAGACGAGAGTTGTGAGGAGTTTACGATAGAGAGATGGGTAGAAATTGGGTCTTGGAGACATTAAACTTAACAAGGTTCTGTGTACCCCATTGAGATATCCTGTCCAAGTCTGTGTTTATTGGGGAAGGTATGCCAAGACGAGATGCAGATCGAGTGAGAGAAGAGGGAACAGAATAGAAGGATGTGGACAAATGCAGTGTTGTCAGTGTATGAGTGCATTGGATTATTTGTGGAGGAGAGGAACTCGTTGAAAGAAAAAAGAAAAAAAGTGTAGGGGACAGGACAGAACCTTGAGGGACACCGCTTTTGATGGAGAAAAGGGGGGGGGAAGCTGATCCATCAACAACTACAGAGATAGATCGGCCGGAGAGGAGGCTAGATATGAAGGAGCAAAGTGAAAGAGGGAAGCCAAAAGAGGGGAGATTAGAGATGAGAGCCCGATGCTTTACCTTGTCAAAGGCTTTAGATATGTCAAGGGCAACTACATATGACTCCCAGTTACTTCTTAGGATGATGACCAAACATTAGTAAGACAGGAAAGAATATCACCAGTGGATTTTGCCTTACGGAAGCTAAACTGGTGATCAGAGAGAAGTGTGATATTCTAGGTGTTTAAGGATATGGGAGTTGAGGAGGGATTCAAAGACTTTGGAAATGGTAGATGTCAAAGCATTGGGACGATAGTTAGAGGGGTCAGAACGGTCACTCTTCTTAGGGATGGGATGTATCAAAGCATGTTTCCAAAGAGAAGGAAAAGTTTTGGTTTTCAAACGGAAACGGAACAGACGAACAAGCACAGGTGTAAGTTCAGAGGCACATTCTTTCTCTACATGGGGATGGATGCTATCAGGACCACAAACCTTGCTTGTGTCCAGAGACAGAAGCGCTTTTCGGACAGTCCGAAAAGAGATTACGGGAAGAGTCATAGGATTAGTAAGAAGAGCATCAGGGGGTGAGGGAATGTTAGAGTCATCGAAGGTGGAATTAAAGGAGCGGGAACCAGAGTTGCTTTGTCAACAGGAGAAACAGCTATAGTACCGTCAGGGCGGGAAAAGTAGAGCTACAGTAGTTGTTAGAGATGCTCTTAGCTAAAGACCAGAAAGACCTATCAGTGGATGAAAGGAACGTTATGCCTCTCGGATTACATGCTTGCAACGATTACGGGCATTGATAGAAGCTGATTGGGAGCCAGAGGAAGGAGAGTTTTTCCAAGCCCGATATGCCTGAACCCTTGTCTGACTGGCTTTAGAGCAGGAACTTTTGAACATGGATTGGATGAAGAAGTAGTCTTGGAAGAAGAGGGAATAAATACCTCCATTTCCGCAAGAATAACCTCTTCTCCGCGTTTGGCAGAGACAGAAGCATCGACACATAAGAGACAGTAATTTACTTAAGGAAAGTCAGAGAAGAAGTTACGTAAGTTATTCCAATCAGCTTTGTTCAGGTGCCAGTAATTACGCTTAGAAGTGGCTGCTGGAGGGGGAGGTGCCGTAAGAATAGATACATTTATGAGAGTGTGATCAGATAAACCAATTGAGGGCGAGTTTGTGTATTTACAGCGAGTTGGACTGGAGGTGAAAAACAAATCCAAAATATTAGGAGATTGGTCACAGCGGTCAGGTATATGGGTAGGGTGGGAGATAATTTCCTCTAAATTATTGAGAATGGAGAGCGTGAGGGCCTCGATCCCTTCACCATCCGTATAGGAGGAATTCAACCATTCCTTATGGCGAACATTGAAATCCCCGAAGTAGAGGATATCGGCTTGCGGGTGAGAGGATGTCACAGTCTCATGACTTATTCGGTTTATGATTATTCTGGAGCAATAAACGCATTTCATTTTGTTGTAAAAGTAACTCTATTTCTAAACAAGGAAATGACCCAAAACATGGGCCTAGAATACTTCAGGAACGTTGCCATTTCCATGCCCAGACGTCTGCAGGGGGTAACCAAGGCCTATGGAGAGATTGCATATAACTAAATGTGTGTGACATCGCCTTTGAAAATGTATAGAGAAGGACTGGGGGAAGGCGGGCAAATTTTTATTGCGAATTACTGTACATTTTCCATGAACCACTCTTATATAATTCAGGAAGTAACAACAAAATGGTACATCTTGACACTACATCTGACTTCATTTTCTTTACCTACCTTGACCGATATTTTCTCCTCTTAGTCACCAAAAAGAAAAGTTAAGAAAATGTTGCAACTGCAGCGGCCCAGCAGACCTGCTGAGCCGCTGCTCTCACTCAACTTGCCTCTGGTTCGGCCACAGGCACTGCTACCCCTCAGCCTTATCTCGGTGCCTAACCGAAGACCTTCCACTGCCATCGTGAATTTATGTCGTTACCTTTTATTGTGAGGTGAACAACTCCTGCGGTCTTGTGGATCTTCAGTGTTGATAGAAGGGGCACACCGGCTTCTGCCCTGTTTCCTTCCAGTGCAGGACTATCATATGACGCACGTATTCCTACGTCAGACACACTTCATAAGTCTACCTTATGTGCTTAAGCACATCAACTACCACTTGCTATCTCCGTCGTTGTCCTTGGAAGCTGAGAGACTGACCAAATCGACTAGAGGGAACCCACTTGCAGCGATGACACGCCTGTGGAATCCACTGTATCATTAGCACCAAACCTATGAACTATAGGTTCATGAGATATAGGTCTGGAAAGGTAGGAAACTAGTGAAACATATGGCAATAGACATTTGGGAGTACTGAACGTATGGAAGTCAGTATTCTAGAAGGAAGAGCCAGCAGCAATTGTACTATATATCACTGTCATGCCCTCCTCCTACGGAGATATTGAGAAAACTAAACACCACTTCACCAGCATAATAGCTTATACACGCGGAGGTTATAAGACTCATATTAGCAAATATAGAAGCCCTCCAACAGACGCTTATACAGAAGGCAAAAACAGAACGCAATTGACATCTGGAAAAGAGGACGAATCAAGTGTTCTGGCAGTGAGTTTAGCGACTAGAAAGGGACACCTAAGGTAACGCCAAATAACTGCTTATAGTGTTTGATAAGACGGATGATGACCAAATTATGGCGTGCGGATTCAGGGGCGCCTGGAAGCGTGTGCTCAAAATCACACTGACGAAATGACAGGAAACGGGACCTGCAATCAAAACAAAGAACTGAAGGTCCTCAGCTGGCTACCAGAGAACCATAATGGAGCACCTCCCTACCAGACCATAGATTTGACACAACGGCGGTCCCGACGCCTGCTTCTCACTGAGAGTAGATGAACCTTAACTACGGACACCCTTCCTGAAAATGAGGAACACAGACACAAGAAAATGTCTAAAATGGAACATCGCAAGGGTAACTGACGCTAAAGCCAGGAATGCCGGATACCATACCAAAGTGTCCTGACACATTTCCCCGTTAAGAGCGCTCTGTAAAATATTCGAAAGAATACCTAATCTCTAGTTGAGAGAGCATTTGGGAGAAATCAACCCTTATAACCTCAGTTAGTATAGCTTTTGGAACGGTAGTTGCACAATTTCGGCCATCATTATGACAGCAAGAAAAAATGTAGGAAGGAAATCCCAGGAAATAGATTGCTCAATGATACAGATGGACATTCAAAAGGCCACAAGCAAAATGTAGACGAGTGGCCTCCTGTATAAACTGCTACAGCTCCCCATACTGAGTTACACCCCAGTCCCCACCCACCTACTTGGCCTCCCCTCACTGAGCTACTCCCCAGGCCCCACCCACCTATCCGACCTCCTCATAATGACCTACTCCTCAGGCCCCACCCATCCACCTGGTCTCCCCATACTGAGTTACTCCCCTGTCCCTACCCAGCCACCTGGGCTCCACAAAGTGAGCCACTTCCTCCGTCCCCACTCGCCTTGCCTCCCCACGCTGGAGTGCTCCCTAGTCCTTACCAATGCATGTGGCTCCCCCATATTGAACCATTCCCTAGTCCCCACCATTCACCCACCCACCTGGCCTCCCCATACTGAGCACCTCCCCAGTCCCCATCCACCTGACCTAATCATGTCTCCGTGTGTTCCAAAGGGTATTAAACAAGGCACGGTAATACTTCATAGACGAGAGATAATTGTGCAGTGAAAATCAGTGAAAATAACGAAGAACAATATCAGTTACTGAAGGGAAACCAGCATGAACACAATTGAAAAGAAAAGATAACTGAACTTAAGAACAATTAAGACAGAAACTACTGATATAGTAAAGGTCTAGATAGCAGATATAAAACACTCTTAGTTCCCTTTCAGCCTCATTTCGCTTTAAAACCATTCGTTTGTCACTCCATAAAGAATGACTGGTTTAGTTATCAGTTTAGCATACACACACACACACACACACACACACACACACACACACACATCTAGTACGTCGGGGTGTCTGGATAAGGTACCAGAAATTCATATTCACTCTTCCAAAGCGACAACATTCACCTCTGTCCGAATTGCTCTTCCCTTCCCCTCGCCACCCTATGAAAAAAAAAAAGGTGAAAGCAAATAGAGGTTTTGCGCCTGGGATGTGAGAACACACGGGGTTGGAGGTAGGGATCAAAAGGGTAGGCTCCAAGGACACAGGAGGTTAGAGACTAGGTTGGAAAAGGTGCTCTCAACAAGTAAGATTTACTAGTTACAAGTTGTACAGTGTCCACACCTCGAGTCCTCTCCTCAGCATGCGGCAGTGTTCTCACGTGGCCTCAAGCATATGAGAGTTTACGTGGTCATGTAAGTATCTTCAGCACCTGAGGAAGGTCTCGAGAAAGATTTTTCGGTTAGTGGATGTAGCAGCTTGACGTTGCCGGCCTTGATAAATCACCCTGGCATGTAGACACGCATAAAGCCCCCAGAGAAACAGTCAACAGTATCAGAGCGTTTTGGATGGGTTTGACCCTCCTCCTTCTACAGGTGTTGTTAAATGCAGAAAAACATGAGAAAAGCTACATATTTATCATGGGTTTTCTAATGATCCTGTGACAAAATAAAAAGTTGATAACTGAGAGGGACTATGTTCCTGCTGTGAGATGTAGTAAATTCTACTGCTTCAAGAGCAGGTTATACATGTTTTTTCCAGTAGATTTAGTCGCTCGAAATTATTTTCCGTTTCGACTGTAGTGACAGAATATGAAAGACTACTGCAAGGAAAGATGTTCCAGGTGCAATGAATGGGGTCCACAGATGTAATCAAGGAAGGAGTGACTAATGAAGGCCAGGTAGGGTAACCAAAATAGGATTGAACACGAGAGGCTTCGTTTTGATTTGATCGTGCGTGAAGTGATTATTAAGGAGCTGACCCTTTAATTACGTTACTCGTCTGGGGATAAGGCTGAACCATGACGCTGAACCGGAGCAAAGGTACAGTGGATCTGGTTAAGGTAACTTTGGCTCTTATGAGTGTCGTGTCTGTAAGATTGACAGGTAATTAAACACATGCTCTGAAGACACCCTTTGCCTGATGTCTGCAGTCACTTGTGCTCGAGGTATGGGATAAGGCAATGTTCTTTCATGCGTAGTTGCTGTCCCTCTTTCCCCCTCTCCAGTGTTATCTATTTGTATTATTCATAATGATATCTTCCAGCAGCTTGTTTTCTTTGTTGTTTTAAGGAAGCATCTAGTCTCCTCTCAAGAGGCCAGTATATACAGATTTTCATCTTGGGTCAACACTCCACACGGCACTGTGATAAAACAGTAACTTTGAACCACAGTATTTAAGATAAAATTGCCATTTCTGAGCTGAGTAGGGTAGATGTCTGTGAACGAGCAGTCTTACTTCGGACCTTCTTGCGGGGGTAGGACGGTGGTGTGCCCTTCTTGCAGGGGTAGGACGGTGGTGTGCCCATCCTGCCGGGGTAGGACGGTGGTGTGCCCATCTTGCCGGGGCAGGATGGCAGTGTGCCCCTTTTTGCCGGTGCTGGAGGGTAGTGCGCTGGGGACGGTCTCCCGAGGGGATGTGACGCTGGATAAATTCCACTCGCAGCCTTTTGTTAACTTTCATTTTCCCTGCTACTCCCTCCTGAGAGCCTGGTCGTCGCCACAGACGCCTGAGCCACAAAGACCCATGTGGACCACTTCTTAAAGAAGGGATCCATACGTGAATTGAAAATCCTAGCTAACCAGTCACCAACACCGTCAACCCCTTACTTGATAAATTCAGCAGCAGTACTATCCACTGTAGCCGCCTTGCCACATTTCCTCTTAAGTTAGCCTTTCACCACCTCTTCTCTCTTCACCACCCCGAAACAAACACCCTACATCTGCCACCTTATCATCAAACACATTCAACAGTTCAAGATACTCACTCCATCTCCTCCTCACATCATCACTTCCTGTTACCAATTTCCCATTTGCCCCCAACACCGCTTTTCCCATTTGTTCCCTTGTGTTTCGCACGTTATTAACCTTCTTCCGAAACACCTTATTCTCCTTAAAGTTTACTAATATTCGCTCACCCCAAATCTCATTTGCCATCTTTTGCAACCCCTGCACTTTCCCCTTGACTTCCAGCCGCTTTCTCGTATTCATCCCCCAAACATTTGCACTCCTTCCCTGTAAGTACCGCCAAAACGCCTCCCTTTTCTCCTTTACCAGGAACTATACTTTGTCATCCCACCACTCACCACCTTTTCTAATCTGCCCACTTCCCACCTTTCGCTTGCCACATACATCTCTCGGTTATGCCAGCGCTGCTTCCCTAAATACCAAATACCTTCCATTCCACATCCGCTCCCCTAGCTTCGTTTAATCTCACCTTTTGTTATTCTGCACTCAGTCTCTCCTGTTATTTCATCACACAAGTCTCTTTTCCACGCTCATTCACTTTCACTACTCACTTCTCACCGATACTGTTTACCCTTTCTTGAAACCTAGCTTACTTAAATCTGATATCAAATCTTCACCCTTTCCTCCACAAGACAGTGATCAGCCGTCCCACCAGCTGCCCCTCTCAACACATTTACAGCCCTCTCTTTCACACGCCTATCAATTTGGATGTAATCCAATAATGCCCGTTGACCATCTCTCTTACTCACATAAGTATACTTGCGTATGTCCCTCTTTTTAAACCAGGTATTCCCAGTCACCAGTCCTTTTTCAGCACACAAATCCACAAGCTCCTCACCATTTCCATATATGATGTTGAATACTTTATGCCCCCAATTATGCCCTCAGCTGTCACATTACGCACCTTCGCACTTAAATCACTTTTCACTAATACCCGGTCTCTTGCACCAAAACTGCTGACAAACACACTCAGTTGCTCCCAGAACACTTCCCTCACGTGATCTCTCTTCTCATGAGAAATTCATATAAATTGTTTTTTTCTGTCACTCCTCTCCATCCCTGTTTCCCCCTTCCTCTTACCCACCTCCAGTCCTTCTTCCTTCCCTCTTCCGTCTCATTAATGAGAACTCTCACATGGTATCTCGCTTACCTCTCCCTCTCAAAGTCACGTTAACGATTTCAGATCGCCTGTCGTAACGGTGCATATCAGCGTTTGCTCTTAACAATTGCAAGTACCTGACGGGATCCAGATTGGTCGTAGGCTGCGATGCCTACAGGTGTACAAGCAACAGTGCGATGGTTTTTGCAGATCACCTTCATCAGTAGACTTTGATGTACAGTACACCAGCACTCCAAACACCGCACAAAGAGAACGATCGGGTTAAAGTTACTGGGTTACCCTCCGGACATTAGCGGAATATTGACGATTTAGGACAACACAGTATTGTCGTCATACCGGCTAGCGAACCTACCACGAGTGTGTTGGTTCCATTCTGGCTGACCTGGCAGAGCATCGAGCAGATCTGCATACATTTACTGACGTACGACGAGGTGACTCGTGTCTAAGGACTGTTTTTATCATACCATGATCGATGGGAATTTTAGGTTTGGTAATATTTTTCGAGGAGTCCTTCCTTCTTTCCGAAGCTGGTCGCCATTGTAATGCTTTTAACATATCAACATCGATGACAGAATTCCTTCAGTACAAAATTCGTTGATTTCAAGTACTTTTAGGATTCTTTACTTTGACTACATTGGTCGATGTAGAAGTAACTGTTTTTTTTTTATGTTGAAAGCTCCAGTCACGGACAAAAGTTCACGTCAAGGCCGGACCCTAATTGAAATATATAGAGAGAATTGAGAAAGGGAAAAAAAAGCCAGGGGAAGTATTTACAAATTTTTGAGAAAGTGGAAAACCTGTCTCTTGAAAAAAGCCAGGTCATAGTTATTGGGAAAGACATGAGAAGGTAGAGAGTTCCAAAGCTTCGACGTGCAGGGAAAGAAGCAGT
>JAYMFT010372007.1:0-21514 GCA_038088735.1 Panulirus argus
ACTCATTGTGATATAGAAATAAAATTAGCATAGCTTTCTTGGGGTACTCCAAACATAAGATTTGGACTCACAATATTGTCCAAAACACTAAATCTTAGACATTTACGATTATTTCCCATAATAATCACTATCAGGCCACTCAAGCATCCCAGCTTTGCCTTATGTGCGAAAGCTTATCCATTACAAGCACATTCTTCAGCCTTTCTACTAATGCATCCTTTTTTTTTTTTTATCTCATGAACCACACCTTTTATGGGTTCGAACAGTCTGAAGAGTTGCCGACGCGTGAAACACCGGAGAAAGCCCCGGAGTTATGTCCCTAGTAAAGCCCCCGTCCTCCTCCCGTCTTACGACCGGGACTTGACCCTTCGTCGTGACCTGGGCTGGTGTAACGCGAGCCTCTGGAGAGAAAAGCCGAGGCCCACGCGACCAAAGGAAAACAATCGTCTTTTAAAAAGGGTTTCGGTTGGCTGCGGTGACGAGACTGCCATTCTTTTGTCTTTCCCTCAGTTTTGTTTTTCCACGAGATTTAAAAGCTCGAGGTGTTGCCAAGATTTAGTCTGAAAATTTTCAGTTTAGGATGAAAATTACGAAGGCTCACTGATTTAACAAATAACAAAGTGAAAGGGAATTCATAATGAACACATCGAGTACATAATATTCGTGAAATATATATATATATATATATATATATATATATATATATATATATATATATGCTTTGAATTGTTGGTAACATTCTATCAGCCATTCACGTAATCGACAAATAATTTCACCCGCACAATTACATCCATTGGAAGAAAAATTATTGACCCTAACAAGTAGCAACACTTGGTTGTGGTGACCCGTGACGTCACCATGAGGTCAGCTGGGAGTGGGACCCACGCCAGTCAGCCAGACCAAACATCGACCAATATGGCTGACTTTACCACCCTGTTTACACCTTATGTATACCTTACACTGGTACTAGGGGTTGTACTCTAACCCCGCATCCTAGTAGAGCTTCCCTGATGATAGTCTGGTCTACCAGGCTTTATAATGCAAGCAGGTGTTCTGGGCTTACGTGTTGTGAAAATTGGCATGCTTAGTACACCTGGTCGGGATGTTTCCACCAGTCTCTTGAACAGGTGTAGAGGTCTTCCCAGAGTCACGTATTCCTGCTACGAACAGGTTGAAGGGACGTGGGCCCCTGATATTTACGCCACTGTCTATAATATAAGCAATATAGGAATTTTAGTCTTCTCTTCCACACACTTGATGTTGACGCGACAGTCACCCAGACTGGTAGAGACCAACCACTCACCTCGTTTCCCTCAGGTCTGAAAACAATCTAAACCCAACGAATCAGCTTTGTTGATTAGGGTAGTGACTTTAAATGATCTAGGAGGTGCAGACTCCGTGGCTACAAGAGGGAATACTCTTGGTGTTTGAAAGAAAAAAAAAATGAAAATAGTACCAGCCACCTTCTTTCTTTGAGGGGTTCAAGATGGAATCAAATTCAGTATTTCAGAGAAATTTAAAGTACAAATTACGTATAGTAACTTTAAAAGGGATATATTCCTTGTCGCCTTACTTCCATCTAGAGTTTAATAGGTTTATTAGAAGACAAAACAATTTACAGAAGGAAATTACAAGAAATTACAGCAAGAATAAATGAAGGAAACTTCTTTCTACATCTTACCCTTGTGATAGAATTAAATTCCTCTCTACTGCGGACAAACAGCCGTTTGATTGTGTACCATGTCCAACCTAAAGTATCCCTCACTTATCGTGGGTGCGGGAGACAAGGCTCTCCCGAAGGCGTTTAACCAGAACATAATTCCCGTTTTAGCTGCAGGAAAATTACGTTCAACAATCCTCTGTAGGAAGTGGAAACTTGGAAATAGTGAGAAAGTTGTATGGAAGGAGCATGGTGTGGGATTCATAACGGAACAGGGCGTGGGATAGTTACTGCTTCATGAAGGGACAAGGTGTATGTTGGTTACTGCTCCATAAAGGAACATGGTGTGTGCTGGTTACTGCTTCATAAAGGATATTCAGTTTAGTTCGAAACTTTGTATATGTTCATTCCCCTATTACCCTTTACTATTGATTCGTAACAGCTTCCCACTAGTGTAGGTTTTACAGTGACTGCCTACTAATATTGGTTCGTATCTGTTGCTCAGTCATAGTCTGTGCTTCTATTGTCCATTCGTATAGGTATCACAGTCTGTGGTGTTCCCGGAACCCACCTGCTCGGGGGTTATACCACGAGCGAAAAGTCGCCTTTGGCTTGGGCTGTATCATCATGCGTCTTGCCTTGTCAAAGAAGTTCTTGATTATAAGGAGTCCATCCTGTCCCTGCTACTGAGTGTAGCACAGCCTTGTAGCTACAGGAGCCCCTGGAAGAAAGGGTCTTGGGTAAAACCAGGACCCCTTTAAATAGGGGTCCTGGGGTAAATGATTAATTAATTGTGACTTGCCCAACGGTATTTTTATCCTTCTTACCCATAAGTATAGGTTCGGATCCCTATTATTTATTATAAGTTCATATCGCCTTTAACCACTAGTGTAGGTTCGTGATTCTATAATCCATTAGCATAGGTTCCTACCCTATTCCACCATTAGTACAGGTTTTTACTTGAGTTACCCTCTAGTATAGATTCGTTCTTTTGTTTTCTGTTTGCTGAGACGGCACAGACAACTGAATGCCCTAAGCAAGGCCATCTCATTTACGCTACACACACACACACACACACACACACACACACACACATATATATATATATATATATATATATATATATATATATATATATATATATATATAATCTCAGCCTAACCCAGGTACCCAATTTATCGACGATCCGCGAGGGAAGGATGAACAGCTGAACTGACTGCGGGCCGACTGCCGCGACAAGGACTGGAACTTATGCGGGCTCGACCCTATTACCCACTTGTAACGTTTCGTACTATTTGCCACTTGGATTGTACTCCCACTGCCCATTCCTATTTAGAACGCGAAACATGGTTCTTTTTTCTGCATAAGTTGAAATTCCATGATGTTAAAACTCCCATTACAAACTACTGTGGTCTGAAACAACCATTATTCTATTTTATGACTTTGGGACCCATCAACCAGTCCTCCTTCCCGCCGATCTTGCGAGGTGGAACATGGCATCATCGCCTTTGACGATGACAACAAAAGATTATAACGAAAACAAATTAGGATTAAACTCGGAGTGTTTGTCTTCAACATACAATCCAGTGATCTTGAATGGCCAATGTAAATATCGGTAAACTTCATAGCTTGAGGGCCGAGTGAGTGAAGCCTGCCCCACTCACACCTTCAACCAGGGTTGTTGCCAACTCCCAGTCCATGTAAGGACCTGCCAGTAAGCCTCCAAGGTACACCTGACTTACCTGCCGTAGAAATCACAGCCGTTGGAGTCGGCGCAGGTTCTGGCAGGGGCGGCGATGAGCACCCACAGGCAGCACACCCACAGCTTGGTGAGCGACAGGGACCATCTCACGCTCGTCTTTCTGCCTCTGATGCTGGTTGGATGCAAGGCTGGGTGGTGGTGGTGGGCGGGCACCCCTCCTCCTCCTCCTCCTCCTGCCGCCCCTCCGTCGCTAGGACACTGCTGGGGCACCCTCTCCCCCGTCAGAAGGGCCATGTCCCCCGACTCTGTGGCTCTCAGCCGCATCGTCCACTTGGCTAAACGACCCTTATGGCTACGCTACAACGGCCCTGTGTTTCATTATCCAGTTTCTGCACTGATGCCATCGTCCTTTTTTTTCGGGTGTGGGGGTGAGCTGGGGGGGGGAAGGATTCCTCGCGACTTTAAGGGGTATTTCAAAGTGAGGAACCAAATTATTCACGACACTTGTTTTTCATAAATTCGTACCCCTTCACGAATGAAGGAACTACGGTTATACACTCGCTTCACGACACCATCATGGCCACCAGAACTATCCGTAAATCCTCGACTGACATCCAGTATTATTACGTGGAAGTAAGCAACAGGTTCCACTGCGAGCCAGAAGACGCACAACCTCCCCCTGCTTGGGCAAGAGACCAACTAACAAGTGGATGTCCGTGAGTGCGGGTGGGTCGGAGGTCCGAGGGCGCGCGGCCCAGCGGTCGAGCCCAGACGACGCCCGGGCATCAACTCGCCCCAGGCTCTAAACACGAGACCAACTCGGAATTTTTCCCTCCGTATTGAGAATGCAATTTAAAACAACCTCTCCCTCTGGAGAACACGATAACGTTATTTGAATCTGGTGTCAGGATTCCTCTCCGCGGTAAAATGAAGTTATTGCCTCGAATAATCTTAGAGAAAAAGCAATAATTCTTGCTCAAAGCAGCACGCGTGGAGATGCACTGTGGTTTATGATAGAGTCAAACCCCTCTCGCTCAGGGACCTGCTCACCGCCGCTCTTGTCTGAATTCATCTCGTCTCCACTTGTTTATTTATCATCTTGATAGAATTGGTGTTTAAAGTTAATCGTAAGAATAATGGTCAGTTTTGTCGTTAATAGTAACACAAAAATACATCGATCGTTGAATTGATATTACACTCACTTGTATAACGTTTGATAAATGGGAATAGATTAATTAAACATTTGTAGGAAGAACGTACCGAGAAATCGTGCGTTCAACGTTCGTGGGGAAAACTATATTAAAGTAAAATTGCAGATGGAGGATTGGTCGTGCGGCCGGCAGCGCGGAGTAGAGGGTGGGCGGGCGGCGCGCGTCTTCCCAGGATGTTGTCGTGTGTCTCTCGGCCAGAATTAATTATTATTCTTTTCATTACAGTCTCTTTGTTCCTTGCCGCATGAAGCCTTTTTTACACATTTTCATTAATGGAAATAAGTAGTCAGCAACAATTAAGGGCTTGTTATGGAGGTCAAGACTCCTCAGCATCCATAGACAAAGCCGAGATAGGGCTTAAGAAAATATTTCTTCTTCGGCCACTGGTAGCAACAGGTGGAAGGAAGGGTCCCATATCCGCCCACAGTAATGCCTGGGTCGCTTTACAAAGGTTGCTGGCATTTTGGACATACCTGTACGTAAGCCAGATTTTTTTTGAGACTATTAACTATATCATTGCAGTATATACTGTATCATGTACACACACACACACACACACACACACACACACACACACGTAAACAGTCTGAAATACCCACTGATTAGACTGTAAACATCAACTGGTTAATCTTGGCGATATCCCAAACGTGCAGAGAGCAGAGAGTGCATGGCCAACATAAGCCTTCCTGACTCAAGCAAAACGAATCTCGTTCGGAAACGATGAGATTAACTCGAATTTGTAGCTCGACAAATATTTGCAGTAATTTTCTGGCGTGCGACTTCAAATCACAATCATTCAGGTATTCATAAGCAGGTGGTACATGACCTTCGACAAAAACATTCTTCTGTATCAATTCCTTGACTGCGTGACCACCAAAATAAAGGTTAATATTTAGAAATCAACCGAAGATGATATAGAGATCTTCTCTCAGTTGTTACATTTCGATGGCATCATTACCTTTAATTGGAAAATTGGGTTTAATTCTACCCAGGCACAGTCACACAGTCGAGTTCCAGTTCTCTTACGGTTAATCGTCCCTGCCGGGGGTTATACACACCTCTAAATACAGAGTGGGTCTAAAAGAGTGACAGTAATGAGGCAATTCCTACGACCATAATAGTGGGGCCATTTTTTTTCTTTTCTGAGGGCCACTGTGTCTATCAGATTAAACTGCTTGGTTGGTTGGTTGGTTGGTTGTTTGGGCTTTAGGCCTATCAACTACCGGGGTTATTGCGGCCGTCGTCATCGTCGAGCAAGCTGTATCCAACCGAATAGCATTTAACACCATCTTCAGGAGTTAAATGGAAACGCCATTTATTGGGACGTCTCGTGTGTGTGACGGTGACGAAGATTCTTCGGCTTTTACGTAATGGCGTCACAAGCTCAGAGGTAAATGTCTACAGCTTATTCAGACTGGTCGTACTCTCCACCTCCTACCTGCCAGGCTTGATAATGACTGTTTATAAGTCCCGAGGTAACAAGTGAAAGGAATCTAAGACCTTATGCTGGCCTATGAGAGCACGACTCAAGGATCCGAGTGGAACGGAACGTGACACTTTCTAAACACATTGGTACAAGTTCAGCGAGATTCCTCTGAGCAATCTCAAGAAATCGATGCAACAGATCTCCAGGCGTTTCTGCGTGAGCTGTCAAGGAAACTGGCAGAAAGGAATTTGCGATTTTCTAAATTTTTTTGTGCTGAGTCTAGCTAGTGTTATATAGGATTCAGTCCCAGAAACATGTATGGCAAAGGAGGTGAGACAGAATTACAATAATTGCGAAAGAAATAGGCTTGGAGATATAAACATCATCACAATCTCCAGAAGCAAGTTTTATGAAGAGGAGAACGAGTTGGTAAAGTACCTTTCTCAGGAAAGGGAACACTATTTCATCCGAGTAAGATGACCTGTGTGGTATCCCGGGAACAAGTGTGAAGAGAATCAATGGTACGAATACCAAGAAAGGGGATGAAAAATTAACGTACCATCGTTAAAGAAAATGAGAGAGAGAAAAAAAATGGAAATAGTGATCAAATAAGGAGGAGGTCAGGTGAAGGAGCTCGACTCCGTCCTCTTTCCCCTCAAGAGACAGGGACGAAAGTGGAATGATTATAGCTTAGTCATGGCAAGCAGAGACCCCGTTGTTCCCTCCCTCTCTCCTACTGCAGGGCGTCTGCGCAGCCCAGTAAGCGCCGTCCTACGAGAGTTCAGGGGGTCGGTGAGGGCGTCCGTGGCGATCACTGAGCCACACCAACATTTTCAGTGGTCGCCACCTCCGACACCTCACGCACGAGTGACGTCTTGTCACTCCTGTGGTCGGGTCCTCAACCGGTCCAGAGATGAGGCAGGGTAGGGAAGGATTCTGATGTGTGCGGATCCTCAGCCCGTCCGGAGGTGCAGCAGCAGGGCAAAGGGAAGGACTTGAGGTAGGGGGGTGAAGAAAAGTTCCCATGGCCAGTTCCCGTCAGGAGGTGAGGAAGGACAGAGATGGACTCATGTATATGAGACGAGGTTCTTTCTGATTCTTGTCCAAAATGAGGCTGTTCTTGTCGACGTTCTTCAAGAACTTGTCTACACCAGCAGTAGCGTGTGTGTGTGTGTGTGTAATTACCTTTTGTGTATTATTGGGAGAGAATTTTACACTCGTGTCGCCACGCGCTTAACCCGTATATGCATACATATGTACCACGTCTTTACTCCTGTGTGTATGTATACAGGCACATCCCAGCCTAGGCCAGGTACATGTGTGTGTGTGTGTGTGTGTGTGTGTGTGTGTGTGTGTGTGTGTGTGTGTGTGTTGCTCTGCCACAACAGGTAACCTTCACCTTGGCGATGATCAGGTGGCCATTCACTTCGAGCGTGTGGTTCGATGTGTTCCTGGAAACTATATGGGTGTTTTGTTCCTTGAACAGCTTGTGGGTGGGTGTTAATGTGCTTGAACTGCGAGTATGAGGTTTTCTCATCTCGACAACTGTGTGTTGGTGGCTCCTTCACTCCTACACTATGTGGGTTGGCGTTTCTTTCACCACTCACAGGGAGTGTGTGTGTGTGTGTGTGTGTGTGTGTGTGTGTGTGGTTTTTCATCCCAAGTGTTCATTGTTGAGACGTTTCTTCTCCTGCTTGAAGAGGAGCTTGTGATCATTCACTCCAACAGCATATGGACATTCGTGGTTGTATTCTGCTCGACACAAAGAAGGTAAATGCTCATCTAAAAGTGATTTTGGGGTGACTGTTCTCTTCGATGTTCATCTCGACCTGTGTGTAGGTAGTTGTTCAACAGCTGCTGTGAAGGTGGTTGTTCTCCTCCACCAAGTGTACGTCCTTGTTCTCCTCCACCAGGTTTAAGGTGGATGTCCACCTTGCCAGTGTGCGAGTGGTTGCTCTTGCCACTCGCTAGCCTAGCTCTGCGGCGTTTGGGCGAGCTGTTCGTCGTCCCCACGGTGTCTGTGGAGGAAAGTTCTCTCACCTGGCGTCTCTGGTTGGTTGTTCACCTCGACCAGGTTGTTCACAGGGGAGTATTTCTGAACACGAGTCACGTCACAGCCCCTCAGGTTTTAACCCCAAACCAAATTACTACTTTTTCTTCCATTTCCAAGCATGTGATTTCATTGTTCCGTGCGCCTCTTTCATTTTCTACTTGGATTCCTTGACTCAAAAGTTTTCCTTCAACATATTTCTTGTTTTACCGCTGCATATTCGCTCAAGTTCTTTCCCTGGTAACGCATATTCCTGCTTGTCTCATCCTGTCTTCCATATTCAGTCTTTTTTAATGCCTTGTGGAAGCAATATAATCTTAAATATATATTTTTATCACTCTCTCCTGCAAATTTCCTAACGACGTCGTCCCAATCCCAGCTCCCAGAGGTTCATCAAGTCTCCATTTCCCCTTGGGGAAACGCCAGTGCGGTCCTCGACGTGGGACCTCGTCACCATCTTCACCTCCCGCACCGAGACACGTCCTGAGACTCTGTCCATCTCCGCCTTTTTTCTGTTTTCTGAACTTTATCATCGCCATTATCGTTTCTCGCTCTCATTGTCGCCAATATCCCGCCATGTTCGTTCGCCGTCCTCATCATCTTCCTTAGGACCATACCTCGTTAGCACACACACACACACACACACATTACGTTTCTCGAATAAAATGTGTTATTAAATCTTCCTTCTCTCAAAATACCCTCTTACTTTCCATCTCCGTAAGTGGTCTTATTAAGCGAATAACAGCTATCATCATCTTATTGCACCGTCATTGCTAATCAGCTTAACTGATTCTCTTTAAGAGAAAGATCTTCGCTTCATGTTTATCTTTCTCGTTCCCCTCCCACCAAACACGTCTCCGCCATATGTCGCCTCCCACTCCTGTCGGTATGTACTCTATGCACGTTTTGGTGGTCTCCTTTCCATCTTTCCCACCCTCCCCTCTCTCCCCTTGCGTCCTCCTCCATCCATATTTTCCTCCCTCGGCTTCCTCTTCCATCATATACATCTTCGAGGAATTACTTTTTTTTTTTTTTTTTTGTCTCCCTACCTCACCTCTCGCTCTACCTGTTCTGCTGCTTACGTTGCCTGGGTTGTGTCGGGTTCCTGTTGTTGATATCCGTCCGTGGCGCCCGCCCTGGCCTCCTCAGCTGTTACTGTTCCCGGCGATAGCGCTGCGGCTTCTGGCGCTACTGCCACTGGTGCTTGGCGATGCTGCCGAACGCCCTACGAATACCGCGACTGCCTCTTCTCCTCCTGCAGCGTTCCTTACTGGGCGTCTGGATCATACACTATCGCTGGAGGTGGTGGAGGTGGTGGTGGCATCAGAGGTGTTGCTACCCTCCTCCCTCCTCCTCCAGCAGCAGCTCCTGCTTCTTCTCCTCCTCCTCCCTCCCTCCTTCCCCTCCTCTCTCCCAGGATTCCCCCCCCCCCCCATCGTGCTCTCCCTGCCCCTGCAGCAGCGGACATCGCCTGCCCGGGAGCTGGTCGGGGTGCCATCGGCGTTTCACCTCGCCTGACCGCTACCACTGGTTAGCGCTGCGTTCCTCAATGTTTAGGTCACGCCCTTGCCAAATTTCTTCCCTCCCTCCCTCCCTTCCCCGCCTTCAACGCCACGTCTCTCATGATAATCTCACGAGACTCTTCAAGAGTACACTCTAAGACTCGGGACCAGTCTAACTTCCACTACAGACTGGGCAAAATGGAAAATGTGGAGGCTTATGAATAAACCTCAACTCGTAAAGAAAAAAAATCTTCGACGCCTCAGCTCTCGAGTTTCGTGTGCGAGATTAGCATCGTAAACATCTTGAGCTCTTGAGATCACCTGAAAGGGTTAAAACTCCCACATCCGGTCGGCGTCGGGAGCGTGGGAGCTAAGCCGTCCTCCCTCGTTCCTCTGGACTCGCCCAGTTTTTATCTACACATTTATTATCATCTCCCTGCAGGGAAGGAGAGGGTTAGGTGCGTCTGGGGGTGGCTGACTGTCTCCTGGGGTGACTGACTGAGTGCTGGGGTGACTGACTGTGTGCTGGAGTGACTGACTGTGTGCTGGAGTGACTGACTGTGTGCTGGGGAGGGTGACCGAGTGCTGGGATGGGTGACCGAGTGCTGGGGTGGCTGACTGTGTCTTGGGTAACTGACCGAGAATTGGAGGTGACTGACTGTGTGCTGGGGTGGCTGACTGTATGCCGGGGTGACTGATTGTGTGTCTGGGTGACTGACTGTGTGTGCTCTTTAGACTGACTGAGTGCTGCGGTGGCCGACTGTGTACGCTGGGGTGGCTGAGTATGTCCTCAGGTGACTGACTGTGACACCGAAGGGTGGTTGACTGTGACGCTCGGGGTTTACTGCACGTTACGGTCTGCGTGTTCACACCCAACTCTCGTAACGCTTGTCTACCCCACTGCTGCTGCTGCTGCTGCTTCGGTTGAGTGATTATCGTTACTCTTTTTTTTTTTTCCAGCCTGATCGGGTACTGGTATTTTTCCAGCTCGGCATTACCTGCATTTTTCATACTCTCTCGCCAGCATGTCATAACCAGCAATTACATTTTTGTTTTTCTTGCCCTCCTGACGTCACTTCCTCAATCTAGGGGACAGGTTTTTGCGAACGATTAGTTCCCTTTTTTTTTCTTTTGTCATTACCGCCTCTAATCAGCGGGAACTAGTTATTATCGTCGAAGAGAATGAGGCGATTCGGCACCAAAGATCACCCAGGGTGGTTGGCATCTCGGGCAAGCGTTGGGATACGTAAATGTGTCGCGTCTTCGTTGTCTTCTGGTATACACAACACCACCTGGATAGAATGTGTGGAGCCCTTGGGGGACAAGAGTGTGTGGAGCCCTTGGGGGACAAGAGTGTGTGGAGCCCTTGGGGGACAAGAGTGTGTGGAGCCCTTGGGAACAAGAGTGTGTGGAGCCCTTGGGGGACAAGAGTGTGTGGAGCCCTTGGGGACAATCATTTACTCACAGAGGACGGGACCCAACACTTTAATATCATTTTCTTCTCTACTTTACGGGTTCTATCCAGAGGCGAGCCCCGTAGTATAATCCCAGATTACTTCAGTCCTGTCATCCTCAAAACCTGTAAAATTATTTTCCTAAAAACGAATAATTTCTTTAAAAACTACAAAAAAATTTACTTATTCTTTAAAAATCGACATGGGTCTCTCCAACCACAATAAACAAATGAGTGAAGAATGGGAAAGAGAAAAGGAAAAAAAAAAAAAAAAGTCCCCCACGACCACGTAAACGACTTCCCAGAATTTAACAGGACACAGAAACAAAAGAGTTTTAAAAAGATTTCCCTCCCTCCCTGACGCCTTACACACTCGCACATTCCGGTGTATATGCCACACTCCAGACATGCTTTTATGTTCTTAAACAGACGTCTGAATGCTCCATCCTCATATCAAGGGACAGTAAAGGTAACGTACTGGAAAAGTCTTGCCCCATGTTAGAAAAGTCAATGATATATATATTGCTTATTTTTTCCTTTGCAAATACGTAAGCGAAAGTGCTGATTGGTTCTCCAAGGGACCAATCGCTTGCCCTCTAATCGTCTTGCGGTCGAAACCATGCCATACGACTTGGCGATTGGACACAATGACAAATCGTCAGACGTCCTACGGTACGGACTTGGCGAACTCTCCTTCCTTCCTGAGGACTTCATGGGATGTCATAAGGGGCAACTAATCTTAGGAAAAAAAAAAAAAAGTACGGGGAGGGACTGGCATTAACGCCACTCTGAATAGCCACATTTTTCTTTACAGGATTGTGGCGATGAGGATGATGATGATGATGATGACAATGTTCTCCAGTACACACACACACACACACACAGTGGACAAAGGACTGGAACATACATACATACATATCTTTCCTATCTTACTCCAGCCAGCCACAGAGTCGTTCCCTTGAACTTCAAAAAAGAATATTCATTCGAGCCATTGCTTCATCTAGATATTCACGTGAGTCTGAGAGGATTCTTCGTCAGTTACAGAACGAAGTCAAGATTCAGATAACGGAGATAAACCTTCAACAAAGAGCGAAATCGAGAGGTCGTTCTTTTTTTCCTGTTGGCCATTGTCTTTGGCAGCTTTCACACCTCCAGCCCCACTCCCCCGGCTGCTTAGCAACATGGCCTCGTACCCAGGGCTCTCCTTCCTGGACCGCTACCACATTATCATTTACATTACTCCTCTCCTTCCCTATCTTTCCTTTCGCTATTCTGTTCTTAACTCTTATATCCTTTCTTGCGAATACCTGCTTGGGTTTAATGTTTTTCTTTTTCACACCATTTCTATAAAGGCTTCTGCAGCCCAAGGCAGCGCTACTTGCAGTAGCAAGGAAATGCAGACTCTTGCAGAGTGATGATATCACTGGCGAGACTGTACTCCCAGTGATGCAGCCTCGCAAAAGGTGACTTTTCACTCGCCTTCTAACCTCTTACAGTCGGAGCCCCGTAACACCAGCGTTATACACACACACACACACACACGTCATATATATATATATATATATATATATATATATATACATACTTTTTCATGGTGGTTGACATGATACGGGCAAAATCAAGCCATTGCATACCTCGGATGACAAGATAAATTAAGTGTTTGAGAAAAATGAGTAGAGAACAATTTAACCCGAGTTTCTCAGACGTTTGCAGACCACGACTCTTACAGCTAGAAACTTTATATAAAGAGAAGTAAAAGAAGGAAAGAGAATTCTAAGTATTCGCTGCTCCAGGGAAGAGAAGGGGAATCATAACGGTCAACCCTCGTGTGGTTGGTCGCAGCAATGCGATTATGTCATCATTCCTCAAGTAAACAGGTCATATGTTTTTTTTTTTTCTCTTCTCCCCAGAGTAATAAAACCAGCTGGTGCTGATGGTTCTGGACATATCGGATTATCACGACTGTGTTTCGCTGGCTAATGAGAATAACAACTGGCTGGGAGTTGAAGACATCGTCGTCATCATCAACTTTCCACAGCTTCTTCATCCCTGAGCTTGATAGCAAGACTTGCCGAGGAAGGGAGGCGGCTCCTGTGTCCAGTAATATCCATTCATATCATCTCAGTTTCGATACATCCAATCATTCTGTTGCATGTGCCTGTCGCGGAAACGAGTTAGTGAGATTTTTACATAATGATCTCCAATTCTAGCTGCAAACAATTTACAGCTGACACCCTGTAAACAGTTTACTGTTGATATCTTTTGCGTTTTGCCAAGGAAAGGGCGATCTCCACACAGAAGACCCGCCCTCACCACCACATCCTCCTCCTCCTCCTGCTGTTACTGTTGCTTCTTCAGGAGTGGGGAAAATGTAACCCCAGTCGCAGTTAGGGACATGCGATATACGCGTTGCGAGGTAGTGGTTGCAGGAATGTTACTTCAGGTAAAACTCGCTTGGATCCATCAAGGGTTAGGTCAAAGGTCACGCCAGCGTACTTAAAGGGTCGTAGCGTGGTGGTCAAGAGGTTAAGAGATGAACATTTGAAAAACAAGACGTGAAACATTCTAATGAGTAATTTCTCTCTCTCTCTCTCTCTCTCTCTCTCTACATTACAAGAATCCAACGTACTTTACGAATTCAGATGTTAAAAAGGAGAGTGTGTGTGCTCCTGGCCAACATGACCTACGTGGGAAGCACAACCAGTACATTGCCCAGAAGACTTACACTACACCTGTAAGAAGGCTTCATAAAAGTACATTGTCACCAAGACACGTAACATTAATAGCCTTACTCGAGAGAAATGTTTAATCAACAAGACAAGAGAAGCCTACACATCGCCGAAGCACTAATTATCGAGAAACAACAACCTGAAATCAGCAGCCAGAACGTGGGCAAAGTCAGGATACTACTACAACATGCTCCAGCTCCACACAACAGCCAATGGGGACACAACCTTACATGTACGTGTGCATACAGGAAGCATCCAGCCTCACTCGGCTATCTGCAATCATTTCCACCTGCTCCACACGCTTCTGAAAATGATTTGATGGATTCGTATTGAAACGTCTAAACAAACCTTGAGAGGAGCTTACCCAACTTCCCCCCCCCTACACACACACACACGTATATATATATATATATATATATATATATATATATACACACGAATGTATAAATTCAAAATACGGGTTGTTCAAGCGTATACGCATGTCAATCTGTTCCTCTGTGTGTGTACGTGTGTAAGTTGCTAAGCGAGGGAGGGCGGCAGTCAGGAGCGGTCGGGGTCTTAGGGTGCAGTAAAGTGTTCCACGGCTTTCTTTCCGGTCATTAACCAGAGAAATGGCAGGCGAGGATCTTCGCAGCGAACACAGCTCCTCGCCCTGTCCATCCCCACACTCTTACTCATGTGCTTTTAATAATAATGATTATAATAATAATATATTTCTTTTCATACATATTCGCCAATTCCCGCGTTAGTGTCAAGAACAGAGGACTGAGCCTTAGAGGGAAAATCCTCACTTGGACCCCTTCTCTGTTGCTCCTTTTGGAAAAGTAAAAACAGGAGGGGAGGATTTCTAGCCCTGCATTCCCTCCCCTTTTCTTAGTCGACTTTTCCGAAACGCAGGGAATACGTGAGAAGTATTCTTTCTCCCTTATCCCCTGGGATAATAATAATAATAATAATAATAATGATAACAATAATAATAGCATACAATAATGATAATGATACTACTACTAATTCTACCACTGCTGCTACTGCTACTACTAAGAATAATAACAAAAATAAAGGTAGTCTATATGTCGAATCAAGGAGTCCACAGCGTCGAAGATCTTCAGGTCGAGTGTGCCACATAATAGGAGAGACATTAATCAATCAAGCTAAATAACGAGCTAATTAAGCGCGGGGGAATATGCAAGGAAATTAAATATTCTTACCCATAGGTCTGAAACACATCTTCGTAGCAATAGTCACAGCCAAGATAGAAATCACACCATAAACTGATAAATATCTTCAACTTCTTTTTTCACGGCCAAAGATATATATTAACCGGAAAATCTATTGCCGTGGCATTTCAACGCGCACTCGCTGAAATTTGTTTAACTCCCGAGCCATTACAGATCGTCTGTAGTTTCCAGATGATGAGTTGTTTTTCGAGACGCCAGCCAAGAGGAGAGGGCAAGGGAGAAGGGGTTCTCTTATTAGAGACCTCCCGTCATCACCTCCACGATACTTGGAGGGTTTACAACATGTAAACCAAGTTACGTGACGCAAAGGTAAGAGCCAGAGATTTAGTTTACTTGTATACCCTGACTCCCCAATGATCTCCAACAGCCAGTAACAGTCTCTAAAGCCAGTGAACACCCTCCAACAACAGTTAACACCCTCCAACGCTCAATAAACACCCTCCAACATCAATCAACACGCTCCAACACCCATTAAAACCCTCCAACACCAATTAATACACTCCAACACCCGTTAGTAACCCACCAACACTTAATCAAACACCCTCCAACACCCACTTACAACCCTTCAACACACCCATCGAACACCAGTCTCTCGAGCGTCTATCCCTCGCGAGAGGAGAGATCCTTGACAAGAGGTCCATCTTTCAGCAGATGCGCTCTGCCTATATCACCCAACATTTGTGTGCAATTATTTCGCCTGTTGGCAAGCCGGGAGTTGTGAGGGATGAGGTGCCAGGCCAGACACTTCCTCACACACACACACAGGCTTTATGGTCTGGGGTGGAGGGGGGAAGGTGTACGTAAACATGGCTAGGAATTCTTGGGTTGAATTTCTTCGTCTTGAAAACGATATAATGTTAATATTTATATGTCCGTGTGTGTGTGTGTGTGTCCATGTAACTGCCTGATTTTACTGTATGGAAAGAGTTCTACACTTATGGGGCACCCATCTGTGTTCCTGTGTGTGTGGTTGTGCATAATCTTTTGTTTTATGTCTATTTTTGTTTTTGAATGCGTGTGTGTGTGTGTGTGTGTGTGTGTGTGTGTGTGTGTGTGTGTGTGTGTGTGTGTGTGTGCGTGCTTGTGTGTACTTGTGAAGTTACGTGAATATAATATTTGTTTTTCTTTGTTTCTATTGTGAATAGTGACGACACAGTCGAGTTCCTTCACTGCCTTCAGTACACTTGGGGGTCTCCTTTTTCGTCACCACACACTCACTCTCGTCTCCCTCTCCACCACGATCAACAAATCATTGTCTCCTCCACACCTACCAAAGCAGTTATTATGGCGTCCACTTCATTGTTAATGTTCCTCAGATTCGAAATGGTGAGAAAAAGGCACGTTGGGAAGGAGGGGTTTGTTTGTTCCTTGGTCATTAGCGTTTAACCATCTGTTACCGAGTAGGGAACGCATCTTCAGGAATACATTAGTCAACTTGCTAATAACTTAATTAAGCCTTATGTGTGGGAAAGCGATGGTTCGCCGGTGAACTAGCTAGCTAGCCAGCCTCCAACATCGGCAACAGCGTCTACTTGAGCGAAAATTTATGTCTCGGGAAATGTGAAAATGAACTCTTTAAAAAAAAACAACATTCGAATGCACAACTCCGCGTTAAAAGAGAGATTCATCCTGACGTGGTGGTCGTCTCCGAGCGTCTCACGTCCTTTCTATACCAACCCTCCGGTTTCGGAAGGAATTACGCACAATTAGGTCATCCTAACGACAGACTCCGTTGAAATACAGAGTCATTTGCGAGTGTGAGAAGAAGACGGGGTGGCTTAGGTGTGGAAGCCAAGTGCTTCCACACGTAGGAAAGTGATTAATTCGACGGCAGGAGTGAGTTACCTCGTCACGACGCCTTAAGACGGGAAATTCATCATCAGCATGAGTAGTAGTAGTAGTAGTAGTCTGGGCTTCGCTTAACATGCACCAGCAGACAAATTTTCCTCGGCTTGTTTCTTGAAATGGTTAATGCGTTGTTAGCAAAAGGTTCCGGGTGTGGGGTCATCCTCGCCCCCAGGATTCCCATCGCCCCATTAAAATCTTATTAGCTGCTCTTTTTGAGCAATTTGCCCCGACGTCATTAAGGGCCCTTTTCTAGGCTTGCTGGGCTCCGCCCACTGGAGGAGGGAGGGGAAGGGGGAGGGAACGACTTCCTCAACTTGCGCAGCCCAACGCCCACCCTCTTTGAGATCTGGCGCAGAGGAACGTGAACCCTGGCTCCTCTTCACCACTTCCTTCTTCTTGTTCTCCTCTTTTTTGTGTGTGTGTGTCTGATCTTCTTTTGGAGGGGTCTCCTTGTTGTTGTTCTCGGAAGCCGCGGGCGTCTGCAGGAGGGAAAAGCCGTTGTCTTCGAGGGGTTTTGACTTGGCTGGTGGAGGACTCCACCCGTCTCTTGAACTCGGCTTCCTGCTTCGAGGAGCATCCTCGTCACCACTGGCTCGAACCGCTGTCGTTGGAGCGTTCTTGCTCCACGACATTCTGTAAATCTTGTACTCTGTTTACACTGTGGTAGTTCCAGAACCTTTTACCTTCTCTTTTCTTATGTGAGGAACCAATTAAGGAGATCATAAAACCAATTAATAAAAAAAAAAGGTAAAGAGGTTGTCATTAGTATGCCTGACCATAGTCTGGTATGGGTGCGCGCACACGTCTAATTGGCTCTGATACAACATCTCCTCCTCCTCCTCCTCCTCCTCCTACTCCTCGCTCCCTGATGGGGAATTGATCAATTATACCCGGGAGTTATGTAAAGAGTAATATTAACTGGTTGGGTTACATCACATTACTCATTAGTTATTTTCCCCCAAGTTTTTATTCAACTGCTGCAATTACTGGTCATTTTTTTATTAATCATCTTTGTGGATAATATCTTGGGCACTGATGTGGATTTATGAGTCTATCTGCACACTCTCACTTTGCCTGGCTATGACTTCCGATGAGCAACAGTTGCTTGGAAGGTCGAATGCCTCTGATACCCTTTTTTTCAGTTAACACTTTTTGATTGTCATCAGACAGCAGTGACCTTCTTCTGATCTTCAACTACACCTTTCGCTGTAACCACACATACAGAGTATACATTTGTTGTAGATAAATCTGTGTCTTTTACAGTCACTTCCTTAAACACTGTATAAATCATGATATTTTCCTAAAAGTGTTCCTCTGATCATCTTAAATTCCTAGAGCACGACGATGAGACCTCGAGGACGCAAGGTTATCATACATCGACGGGCGGTACCGTCGTGTTCAAGTGGTTGATATACTGCTGTTGTAAGGCAGTGAAGTACACGTCTGTTATGTACAACAAATGTGTGTACTTAAGACTGAGTGTGCTTGTGAGTGCATCTGTTAAGTCCGTTAGTTAGCTACAGTAATTAGCGAGTCATTCTGAATGTGACTGATTATGTAAGACTGCTCGTTGACACAAAAGTAGATCTCTTATTTTCTTTTTTTTTTTCTTTTTCCATCTGGCCCTATGGTACAGCAAGGAGATGGGGGAGGGGAAGCTCAGACTCGTCGTCTCGGAAAGTGGATGACGACTCGAAGCTCCGATGCGTGTCTGAAGCCCCGGTTCACTCATGAAGACTCTGCGTCCCGTCAACTTACTGAAGACTTGAAGTCCCAGCAAACGGCAAAACGCCTTTCAAGACTCGAAGCCTCGATACGCGCTTCGTCGAAGTACACACCAGGTCGAAGCTATATAGGACCCCTCTATCTCTATCTGTCGAGACTGGTGGTTTGGTACAGCTTCGAACTGGCTTGTACTTAGGTCTTTGTTCCCCAGCAATACCCACATCATTCTGAATCTGTGAACACAGGCTCGCACTCAAATTGCCCAATGGTTCATCGACGCTACAGAGAATGTGGAGTACCTTAAAAGGTTGCCAAAATCTATGCTATATCGCAAAGCATTTTCACGTAAAGCACACTACATAACAGTTGCAATTAAAAAAGGTTTGTAATGCCAGACACCACAGCTCAGGAACTGCTGAAATCAAATCCACTCACGGGCAGATGGTTGACTTAATTAATCTCGTCGGTAATCCTGTTTACAAAAATAATAGGAAACTGGATCAATGTGTTCAACGGGTTGAAAAGGCTGACTAGGCTGACCAGTCCAATTTAATCCCATCTCATCTGAAGCTCTGTTTATAGTAATATCCATAAAACCGAGGACCTGTTGGTAGAGCTCCTTAACTGGTGATGGAAATTCTTACTTATCTCAAGCTTGGTGACAGTTTTCTTCACTTAACGTCGAGGACATAGAAACAGGTCTTCTACCACGACCTGGTAACAAAGTTCCATCATTACCCAGGTCCTGGCAACAGTCGTTCAATTCAAAGGACCTGGTAACTGCTTTATTTTCATCATCCAGAATCTATTACCAAAGCTACTTCGTCATTCTGGACCTGGTCACAGACCTTCCTCATGATCAAGGACCTGGTGACAGAATTCTTTCATCACCCGGGACTAAGCAATACAAGTTCCTTGCTCATCCAAAACCTGCTTGTCCAAGATCTGGTGACGGAATGATTTGACACTGAGAGCCTCACTCACAAGAAGTCCAGACCATCCAGAATTCGGTACTGGAGTCTTTGTTCGTCCAGACTCCAAGCCACTCGGGCATTAGCAAACAAAGTCACCGCCAGCAGTAGCGGCTCCAGCACCATCAGGAGCAGCAACAGCAGCAGCAGAACCATTCAGCAGGAACAAAAGGAGCAATAACAAAAGCAGTAACAGCACTAACAGTGGCAACAGCAGCACCAACAGTAGCAACAGTAGCGGCAGTTGTAACGGGAGCAGCACCAGCCCTAATTATCCAAGACCATGTAACATACCATCTCGAGTATTCATTAAAACAGGACCCCCAGAGTTATCTCTGATACGATTAGCCTTGATGATTGTAGACTCAAATTAACAAACCCTTGATTAGATCCTGTTCATGGTATCCCCAAGGATTATATACACACAACCCCATAGGATTGGAAACCACGCACTCGATTTCAATGCGATGTTCAGTTTTGTGTTTTCTTGTATCGTCCAGACAGATTAAACTGGTTTATACCTCAGTACTTTATATAAATAATGCTAATGTTAATCATGTCTAATTAAGAGCTCTTGATAAAATTCCTTGTTTAGATGAGGTTGCTGATACAAATGCGTACCCCCTGTAATCAACAGTACTCAAGTTTCAGTAATCATTATGATACGAACGGATGTGGCTTTTAAACGAATACTCGTTAATCTATATACACCCGGTGGCCACTATTATGTCGAAAGATGCTTTCGGTATATAACATAATTCCAACAAAGTGCTCTGGTTGTTAATCAATTCTGAGAACTGGTTTGACACTCTATTCTGGCAATAATGCTACTCAATAGTTCATGCTCTCGATTTACTCAGAGTCAGCTCCAATCAAGGGATATTAGGGGGATATATTGATTACCTTGACGCCATGGGAGTCTCGATCAAGTGATTAAACACCTGCTGATGATGACATAATTATCTAATAAGATTCCACATGGGTTTCTTATCTCACATGTCAAACGTGTTTATGACTCTCCTCGAAGCTTGACTCAGGTGTGTGTTTGTTTGTGTGTGTGTGTGTGTGTGTGTGTGTGTGTGTGTGTGTGTGTTACCGGGCTCCGCTTGCATGTGGTTATAACGGCGAGTGAAAAGACACCTACCTTTGGCGAGGCAGCATCACTGGGAGGGAGGGAGTACAGTCTCGTCAGAGAAACTCCTCACTACCAGGGGGGCAGAAGTCCACATCACCCTTTGTGTACATTAGAGATCACGTGGTGCCGAGGTAATATACTGCGGGAGCCTCCGGTGTGCCGCTCACGTACCCCCACCTACAGGCTAATTGACCCGTAGCCTTGAGTCTGACCTCTTGACCCCCCCGAGAGCATATTACGTCCCGGCTGCGCTGAAGGTCAAGACCAGCATCGGGTTTCGTCTTCTGATATCAATCTGTTACCTTGGTAGCCACCCTTGACTGAGGGACGGGCAGATGGACAGATGGGAGACGGTCGGGACGACAGGCAGGCAGGCAGGCAGAGAGAGACGGTAAAATGAACAGAGAGAGAGAGAGAGATGGAGAGGGAGAGACAGACCGATGAATACAACACCCTTCCTCAAGGCGTACCGTGGTTAATGATCCTCTTTCTGAGAAGTCCTTAGAACATTCTTTTTTTTTTGTATCATTTCTACCTGGTAGAATACTGACTCCCTCTCTTTAATATCTCTCCCTCTCTCACTCTCTCTCATTTCCTTTTTTTTTTCTCCGCGCCAGCCCTGCCAAAAGGCAAAAATATCATCATAAGAACTCGTGGGTACTTTTTCACTCACTCTCTCTCTCTCTCTCTCATCTCGTCTCGTCTCCTCTCCTCCCCTTCGGAGGACCGCTTTGGGGTAGTGGCGATGACTTAGGTACGTCGACCGTGTTGAGTACAAACAGGTGTAAACACACATCCCCCCCCCCCCCCCCCCCCCCCCCCCCCCCCCCCCCCCCCCCCCCCCCCCCCCCCCCCCCCCCCCCC
>JAYMFT010372018.1:0-21514 GCA_038088735.1 Panulirus argus
GTGAGGGAATGTTAGAGTCATCCAAGGTGGAGTTAGAGGAGAAACGGGAACCAAAGAGAATTGCTTTGTCAATGGGAGAGACAGCTATAGTACCATCAGGACAGAAAAGTGAGGGGAAGGTGAAGCGACAGAAGTTGTTAGAGATGCCCTTAGCTGGGGTCAACATGTCATGAATGGACTGAACCAGAGCATATGAAATGTCTGGGGTAAACCATGGAAAGGTCTGTGGGGTCTGGATGTGGATAGGGAGCTGTGGTTTCTGTGCATTACACATGACAGCTAGAGAGTGGATGTGTCTTTTTTCCTCTGTTTCCTGGCGCTACCTCGCTAACGCAGGAAATGGTAATCAGGTACAACAATGATAAAAATAAAATTAGTTTTGTGTTTCATGGTTAATTTTTTGATGCTAAGGTTACTACAGATGCAAGGCTTGTCAGTTACCCAAAGCAGTAGAGCCTAAGCCATGCTTTACACACCTGAGTCTCTTTGAGGGAAGTGTGGCCCAGCCTCAGTTTGGTGTGGTTTCTAACTTGCACAGACAGTGATCACTGATTTGTGTTTTGCTTTTGGTGTGAAGTACTTTCTCTTCTCTTTGTTTTTTCTGGTGAATAGATAAACTGTTTGATAAATAAACAGAAAATAATTCTGCAATATTGCTGGGAACACGAGCTTACTTGAGAAAGACAGACAACAGGAGGCCTGATTAAAAGAAAGTTTAACTTGACAAGAAAGTGTAATTTCCGCTTAGCAATTTTTTAAGCTATCACTGACTCCCTGCTGCTGCACTGTAGCCTTCTACTGTCCCCTTTACCACTGTCATTTATGCAGTTTATTTCTGGCATTTTTCTCAGAGTTTACCTGACTTTATAGAATATTTGTCTAAATGACTTTTGAAGGTATTTATAGTCATAGCATTCACTACGTCTGATGGTAACTTATACCAGTGCTCAACACACCTATAGGAAAAGCTTTTTCCCATGTCCATACTACATGTTATAGCTTTGAGTTTTATTCTGTTTGTCCTGGTAACCATATTTTCATGTATTTCAAAAAGATATTCATGATTTACAGTATTGAATTTGTTCAGAATTTTGATCACTCTAATTAAGTCACTGCGAAGTTGTTGTTTTGTAAGGGAGAAGAGGTCCAAGCATTTTAGCCTCTCTTCGTATGCCAGATTTCTCAGGGATGGAACCAATTTTGTCACGCATCTTTGTGCTTGCTCTAATTTTTGCTTGTCTTTTTCATAGCTTGGGTATCAAAACTGGACTGCATATTCAAGATTTGGTCTTACTAGAGAATTATAAAGTATGAAAATTGTTTCTGGTGTCTTGTAATCTATGTTTCTGGCCATGAAACCTAACATTTGGTTGCCTTTTTTACTTGTAGCTAATGACAACTCTAAGGTCCTTTTCTTCATTTACTTTAATTTGAGAGTTTCCGAATAGTTTGTTGTTGTAACATATACTCTTCTCTCCAAAGTGCATAACTTCACACTTGTCTACATTAAACTTCATTTGCCATCTGTCTGACCACTGCTAGTAAGTTAAGATCTCTTTGAATCATTTTGCAGTCCTGCCTGTTTACAGCTCTACCTCCTAGTTTAGTATCATCAGCAAATTTGGAGATCTTAGATATGAGACTGAGTTGTAGGTCATTAATGTATATTATGAAAAGAATGGGGCCTGGGACTGACCCCTGTGGCACACCACTTGTTACAGCTAGCCAATCTGAGGCTTCGCCGTTTAATACTACATGCTGCTTTCTTTCGGTGAGCCAGTCTCTGCTCCATGTACAGAGTTCTCCACCAATTCTGTGTGCTTTGAGTTTATGTAAAAATCTCTAGTTACATTATCAAAAGCCTTTTGGAAATCTAAATATCCTACATTAGACAGTACTTTTTTGTCTCAGTTCTGATAAATAACATTAAAAAAATCCAGTACATTTGTTAGAGAGGATCGTCTTCTATTGCGGAAACCATGATGGTTGTTCGATATGATTTTGTGATCCTCTAGAAAAGTGAGTTTTATCCCGTATTATTTTTTCCATCATTTCACCTAACACTGACATAAAGCTGATTGGATGGTAGTTCAAGGCACACATTTTGTCTTCTTTTTTATATATTGGAGTAACATTTGCTAGTTTCCACTCCGTTGGCACCTGACCATCCAATAGAGATTTGTAAAATATTTTTGACATTGGGTATATCAGCTGTCTCCTGACCTCTTTTAATAATCTTGGAGCCAAGTTATCTGGCCCGTTGGATTTATTAGGATTTAGTTGGTCCAGGTATTTAAGTATTTCAGAGCTCTTTATTTTTCTAACCTTCAACTCTTCATCAGATCCTCGAAACATTTTCATTGATTGTGGTATTCGAGATGTTTCTTCACTTGTTGATACAGAGTTAAAAGAATAATTTAGTTTGGTATCTATTTCCTAGTTGTCAGTAGTTAGTGTGTCACGTTCGTTTCATAATGGTCAAACTCCTCCTTTTACTGTCTTCCTTTGTTTTATATATTTGAGGAATTCCATAGGATTATTCTTAACTTTCAAGGAAATTCTTTTTTCTTCCTCATGATTACTCTGTGTTATGACCTTACACTCTCTTTGGAACTTGATTTATTCCTGATGATTTTCATCAGTTCTCGTTGATTTGAATTTCTTATAAGTTTTCTTCTTTTAGCAAAGTAGTCCTTTTATTCTCCTATTCATCCATGATGGTTTTGAAATGTTGCAAGTTCTCTTCTTAATTTGTAGAATATGTTTATTTTCAGTTTTGAGTAGTGTGTTTTTTAGAGTTATTCCACATTTCCCATTAAGAAAATGTTTTGTTGTTATGTCTTCTAATTTTCAGATTACTAGTAGAAACATAATTTCATGGGTTCATTCACTCAGGCAAATAGATACATAGATGGACAAGAATTCTATAATGTAGCAGTAGAAAAGAGAAGAGCAAGTTATGTAAAACTTTCTGGCAGTGCCCTTCATGAAGGGCTCTGGCTTTGTGGGTGAGCTGTCATCACTGGGTGGTATGGAGAATGTGGGGGTTATTAAGACACAACCAGCATATGTCATTGGCCAGTAAAAGGGTTGGTTGGCCAAAAGTGAATAGTACCTCATCCATTGTCATTTTTTTTGAGATGGGCACATCTTCATTGTCATTCTCATTACTTTTACAGCTGTGGGGTTAAAATTGGTATGTATAATTTAAGTCATAGGAGTTTGATGCACAGGAACATTATTATATTCATTCCGTTTCTTAGTGTTGTCTTCACTAACATTGGAAACAGTGTTGTTTAAGCCCTTGGAATATGTTGTTAGTTCAGTAATGTCACTTTTAGCATGAAACTTTGAAATCTTGTCTGTTTATATCTTCAAATCATTGATGATCAGTGTCCAGCACCATATGTTTCCTGGAGTTTCATAACCCTGAGATTTAGTTTTTTCATCATCTCAACTTTATGCTGGTACAGGTTGAACCTCTTTGATCCGACAACCTTGGGATCTGGCCATTGCCGGAAAACAGAAATTAACCCCTAAGTCATACACAGTTGATGATCTGTTATCATATTACTCACAAATAGTCTTTACAGAAGTTTCTTTATCTAATTTTTTCACTAACTCCACCTTTTGAATCATAGATGATGATTTGTGCTTACACTTATCAGCACTAACACCATCTTCTGTACCTCTTGGTCTGTTGGATGACATCCTGAAGGGCTAAAATACAGTTGAATATAAGGAATTAACAGAATTGTTAATTAGCTCGGCTGCAGTGTAAACAGATTTGGCACCCTAGCACTGTTAACAGCACTGCCCTGGTGGCAGATCCACAAGCTCATAACTAATGGGGGCAGATTCAAAACGTGCTGGATTATGGAAGTTGCTGGACTACAGTGCGCCAGGTTAGAGGTACAACCTGTGCAGATAGCTCATTCATATTTCTCTGCACACTGTGATTTGGTTTTTTCATCATCTCAACTTATGCTGGTATAGATGGCTCATTCTTGTTTCTCTAAACTGCATCACTTGATATTCCAATACTTTTATGCTAACAGTTACCCCAGAACTTTTATCACTTGGCTTTTAACATTCTTTCAAGACTCTTTGTTGCTGTCTTCTTGTCACACTCACTAGCACCTACAAAAGGTCTTGAATAATCCTTCTGATAAGCCATTACTGGGTAATTAAAGTGTAGCATATACAAAAAGAAGAAAAGACACAAAGTAGCTGAATGGAAAATGGATTGTCTGATCTGTGTAAAACAAGATCAGATCAAAATGAAGCATATGGATTTTTTGGCACTTGGAGTGCTGGGCACTGGAAACACACTCATTGGGTTCTTCCATATGATTTTTGGTTTTGTTAATTGAAATATGTAGTAAACTAATGTCCTGCTCTGTACATTACCTTATCTTCCTGCTCCTGGATCCCCTTCTGTATTGGCTTCCAGCATTGCTTAGGAATCTAGTCATGTCCACCAGGTAGGACCACATCAAGAAATGTGGTGATGTGCATTTGTGTCATGGTGGAAGTTGCATCTTGGACACAAAGGATCTTTTAAGTCATAAGGTGGGTGAGGGGATGAAGGTTCTGGGAGCACTGAGATTGGTATGGAAAAAGAGATCACTATCTGGGAGGGCCAAAATGTTAATGTGTTTGAAGAGATAGGGGTCCTGAGAGTGTTGTGTGGTTGTAAGGGATGGGCTTTAGATGAGAATGTATTGAAAAGGGTTAATGTGTTGGAAATTTAATGTCTGAGGATATTATTTGATGTGAGGAGGGTTAAGTAATTATAGGATAAGAGAGAGATGTTGTAATAAGAGTATGGTTTCGAGAGCTGAAGAGGGTGTGTTGAAATGTTTTAGACATGTTGAGAGAATGGTAGGGGAGAGGTTGACTGAGGTGTGTGTTTTAGATGTGGATGGAACAGTGAAGATGGGGAACTAAGAGAATGAATTGGAGATGGAAGGATGGAGCGAACAGAATTTTGGATGCTCGGGGGCTGAACATGCAGAATGGTGAAAAATGTGCATGGGACAAAGAGAATTAGAGCAATGTGGCATACAGCTGGCGACATGCTGTCACTGGATTGAACCAGGGCATATGAAGCAACTTGGGGAAACCACTGAAAGGTCTGTAGGGCCAGGTAGTAGATAGGGGGCGGCATGCTGTCAGTGGATTGAACCAGGGCATATGAAGCAACTGGGGGAAACCACAAAAAAGTCTGTGGGGCCAGCTTCAAATAGGGGGCTGTGGTTTTTGTGCATTACACATGATAGCTAGAGAATGAATGTGAGCAATAAGGCCTTTTCTACATATGTTCCTTGTGCTGCCTCACTAATGCAGAAATAGTGTACAATATGGAAGAAGAGACAGGTATGTTATGTTGAACTGAAGTTTATAATGTTGGAGGATTGGATGGTGTCCACATTGGAGGTGAAAAAGTGTAACTCCTTTATATCTTGAGAGTGTAGTTTAAGATAGTTTTACTGTATGTTTGGTAGATTGGAGTTCAAACTTGAGGTGCAGGGGTGGTGGGGGGAATATTTAGTTCTTTTAGTCATTACATTGCGAAAATGTTTTTCAGTGCCATGTTTGTTGTGGGAGGGGGAAGGTGTGAATGCAGGTTGTTAATGTTTGAGAGAGGTATAAGCTTTCTTAATCTTCTGAGGGATTGGGAGTTGATGGTGAAATGGTTTAGGTGGGAGGGATCATGAGCTTTTGCAAAGAACTAGCTGTATAGCCAGTAGAGGTGGGATTGTATGGGCAGTACTTTTGTTTTGTTAGGGAGATCCAGAATGCTTGTGTTTGTTAAGAAACCATAGATTGTTGTGAGTGATCTGTTTTGAGTGATTTGTAGTTCTGGTGTGTCTGCTTTTAAAGGGTGGATGACCTGGTAAGTGAGACTTTGTGTAGGGTTGAGTGGATGAATTGTTTGCAGAGGACTTTAAGGTCCCCTTTTCTTGTTTTAAGCAGGTGCTGGTAATTGTTTTTAGGGCATTTAGTTTGTTTGTGGCTTTGTGTTGATGTTTGGGTTGTGGGAAGAGAATTACATATGTGTTATATGCGATACTTAGGATGGATGGAGATGCATTTAGGTTAAGAGATGCTTTAGAAGTTTCTTTCGTTTGAGATAAGGCAGTGTATTGTGTACAAGTACCATTTACTACTTTTGTTTCTTTTGAATGTATATAATAATTTTTTTTTTTTTTTTTTTTTTCATGTATTATCAAAATATTCAGATGAGTTGTTATATTATTTACTATTCATTGTATTGTGAGGAAAAAATTGGTTTCAAGCTGTATTGCACATCAATTTATACTGCTTCAATAGCCAGAGACATTTGGCAAAACAAAGAAAATTGATGAGATCAGAAAAAGGAAGAGAGAAAGAAGCCAAATGGAAGATCAACTTGTAGACATCTTCACTTCTGTCTGTGCTGTGAGTCCATGATACTTGGAAAGAAATTCAGCTTTAGAAGTTCTGCTATATAAAAGTAATTGGTGTATTAGATATTAAGTGAGAGACTAGGTATACACTGACACCTGATGTTGCATGCTTTCAGTAGAGGGAAATCAGGAAAATTAAATCATTTGATTATCTCAATGAAAATGTAATTATTTTATTTTGTTTTTAAGGATATATGAGTAAACTGAAAGGCTTTATACACTTTGGATAACTCCCCATATACATGAGATTGGAGATAATAGTGATGATTAATGGTATATAGCTTCATGATATTAAATTTTCAGGTATTTGAAGGAACCTCTGGTGTGGATGCCAAGCATACTGTTTGTGAATTCACCGGTGACATCTTGAGAACCCCTGTGTCAGAAGATATGTTAGGTCGTGTGTTCAACGGTTCTGGCAAACCCATAGATCAGGGACCCACAGTGCTCGCTGAGGATTTTCTAGACATTCAAGTTAAGTCTCCCATAAGATAATGACTGTTGTACCTGTGTCTCAGTACCCAATAAAGTTTTTCATTCTTGCAGTAAGGTGTTCATCTGAATTCATTTAAGTATTAAATTCTTTGATTTCATTATTTGTGAAAGTAAAAACTAACAGAAAGATAAATGGACTATTTGTGAAAATGGCCACATTTGTAGATGAATACTTAGATTTGTAGAATAAGCTACATAAGAAGGGTGTTATCCTGTATACACATGGAAATTATTACTTCATACTTGTTTGCCATTTCCTGCCTTAGCAGGGTGGCATCAGGAGATATAAGAGCAGTATTCTTACAGTTGTATCCCACATATTTAGAATGTACTGTGAATGATGAAAAGATAGGCTTTCAAGTTTTAGATGGCCCTCTGAACAAAGCAAAGAATCTATTATGCTGCATAAACAAAAAGTAAAGACTGAGAGATAGTCTTGTTTCAAGAGGAGTAAGTAACCCATTGATTTAGAGTTCATGTTCTGAAGGAAATCAGGAAAGAAGCAGAATAATTATATTAGTGAAAGATTCCCTTCTTCATTGAAAGTGTAGATCATCTGACCTGGGTTGATAAAATCTTTGACAGAGATTTGATACATTCTTGTGAGATAAGTAACAGATTGGGAAATAGTGACCATCTTGTCAGATTTTCAGTAGGAACCACGATTAAAAGCTCAAGGTATAGAAAATGGTGAGGGTACATGGTTGAAATTATGATAATTTTGTATATAGATATAAAACAACCAAAGCAGAAATACAAAGAGAAAGTAGAATGAAGAGGTTGTTCATGCTAAAGAAAGAGTTAACTGAGTAATGAAGAGAAAAGTATAGATGAAAATTTTCAGCAACTTCAGAAGAGTGCCACATTTATAATAATCCTCATTGGGAATGTGAATAAGATTAAGTACACAAATTTGCAAGATTGTTGATGGCAAAAGACTTCAGAAAAACAGAGAAGAAATGCCAAGTAATTTTACAGAACTTTTATAATAACAACGTAATAGAATGAAGGTAAATAAATAATGCAATAGGACTAACAGGGAAGAAAAGAGGGCATTGTAAAGAATTAGGCACAGTTTGCTGGAACTGCATAGCATTTGTTGGAGTTGAAAAGTTTAGTGGTTTTAATGCTATGAACTCCGATCTTGTTGTTTTAGATGTCAGATTTATATTGTACTTATTGTAACTTTCAGGGTCAGGGAGCTTATTTGTCTTTAGTTGATTAAGAGCAAAAGGGAATACAGTTTAAGATTTTGTGTGCACTTATAGGCCTTTCAGTCCCCTTATACCTCAGAAAATTGCTTTGTGTATTTTCATTGTAAATCTCTGTCCTTCAGGTCAGGCCATCAACCCTTGGTCTCGTACCTATCCAGAGGAGATGATTCAAACTGGTATCTCTTCTATTGACGTCATGAACTCCATTGCTCGGTAGGTTGAATACTTTTGAAATTGTATGTTTTTAAGTAGTATATTTGTATAACATTCTTGCAGCTTGGCATTTGATACTGATTTATTTATTTATTTATTTAACATACTTGATTGCTGTTTCCCACATTAGCGAGGTAGCGCCAGGCAGCAGACAAAGAAAGATTCCTGAGTGTTTGTTGTATTCTTAAGTACTTGAATATCCTGTCTGTTGATTATTAGGCAAGTCTGTTAATATTACACAACATCTTCTTTAACATGTTGACTTTCACAGATTCTTAGCAAACCACGATCATGGAATGTTTTCATTTCTGTGCTGATACGCTCCTTTTGTAATAATGCTGTCTTACTCTCTGACTCCCAACTTGGTTTTAAGGCCTTCTTGTACAACATATCTGCTCCCACTGACTTCATTCGCATACATAGTAATTTTTTCCACACATTTTTTTCCAGTTCATACCATGTCCCTGTGCTTTCATATACTTCAACAACACTTTTCACATAACACTTTCTTCCTCTGACTACCTATTTCTCTTTTATGTCCAAAATTCCTCAGATTACCTTATTTCTCTTTCTTTTTTCTCCAAACTGTACATTCACTTCTGAGAAAGTAGATCAGAGTGGCCTACTTTCTACTGACTAGTTTTACAGATTTAAGTTTGTGAATACCACTCCCTTCAAGAAACTTTGTGATGTTTTGTCTTCAGGGTCAGTTTTTTCCACAATCCTCAATCTCATTGTTAAGGTAAATACCTCCATCATCCTCCTCATAAGTAATAACAGTGTGGCTCTGCCTGGGTCCACCCTCCAACCAATCCACAACCTACACTAGGTGATGACGTCATTATTACTCGGACCATGACCTCCACGAGGTACTCACTCCTGCTATGGTTTACTGGCTTCTTCAATCCTATCACATATAGGGTACCCTTGTGTGACATAGTAGGGAATATGTGTACAGTTTACTGACTTTGTATTTAAAGTATAGGGTATGGACCTATTAATGAACACTATTGAGAACATATGCACGCATGTTACTCCTACATGAGATGTGTACACAATTTCAACTGTATGGTTACTTGCTATATCTTTAGGATTAGAGTTTGTGAATATCACCTTTCTGTCTCCCCCCCACACACACACAATTTTTTTTTTCATGGATTTAGTAAATCCCTTTTTGATTTTCCCTAGTGCATAGGCCCCTCTCAGGGGGAATACAATGAGGTTAGGACTAGAATGGAGTTATATCCAAACATTTACAGTGATTTGCACAAAGAGGTTGTGGCATCTGGTTCAAATGTCAGTGAGACAAGCTTCCACCATAAGAGTTCTGTCTCCATCGACCTTGACTGATATTTTGATAGAAAGGAGGCTCCCTTAGCTTGACCTAAGGGTTAGGTAATATTTTCTGTTCATAGAGACCATTTTTTTCACAGGGTTAGGAGTATAGGTAGCAACTCACAGATTAAGATCAAACCCCAAGTTATGGTGGGCAGGGTGGATTACATGACCTGTAAACTCTTGAGTTAAGATGTCTGATGTACAGAATGTCTGACTGCCTATATAGTTAAGTTATTCAAGAGTTTTATGGACCTTGAGGATGCTTACTGTAAGGCACATTATGACGCATCCTAGATTGAGAGGCTGTTCTGATTCTTATAAGGAACCTACTTGACAGTTCATGTATTATCCTTTGGGTTTTGTTTAACCTCACCATTTCTAACAAAACTGATATCTTTTTGGCATATAAATGAGCCATTAATTCTAGTTTTCCCCAGAATTGTTCTGTTCATTGTTACCAGTTGAGAAATGTGCAAGTCATACTTCATGAGTTTGGTTTACTTTTTTAGCAAGTTCTATCATCAACAAGAAGTCTCCATTGTTCTCAGTCAGGATGTTATTTGGCTTGGATTAGTTGATATACTCAGGCAGGCTCTCATTGTCTCTTGGCAGAACAAGCAATTAGGCAACAAAACATGTCTTAACATTTGGGGAGAGTCATTGGTGGAACTCATTTTAAAGTTATGGCAAGACTGTTGGCAAAAATGATTTTTGGATTAATAAGCTTGTTGTCATTTTTTAGGATATTCAGAGGAGTTTTCATGAATTCATTGATATTGTAGGCTGTGGTAGAAATTAGGGGTTCTGCCTGGGTTATGAATTTGACAGTTCCTTTTGGTTTAGATGGATGCATGAAAGCAGAATGGGTCTTTCATTCTTCAAAGGTTGTGAGATGCAGACCTGTGGTAGGAGGAACAAATGACTTTGCATGTCAACATGAGGGAGCTTTGGGTTCTATGATTCATCATCTGGAATGACCTGATTCCTAGGTGTGAGATTCAGTTTTGTACGGATGACATAGGGCTTAATGAAAAGGACTTCTGCTGCTGCTCCCCTTAAAAGAAAAAGAAAAAAGAAAAACCACTCAAGATTGATTTCATGATAAGAAAATATTTATGGGAAGAGAGATGCTCCATGGGTTCCATCATTGAAGCTGACTCTTTAGGGAGCTATCTTTGCCACAAGGTAAATGCATATTTGCATGCATATATTTCTCTGATGTTTGATGTTGGGAGTATCACAAGTTTCCTGATCCTGTGTTGAAACAGTAAACCAATTTATTTTTTTCTCCAATTTTCTACTGGGAAATCTTTTCCCAGCAGACTGGATCATGAGATTTGATGACCTGTTGTCAAAGTGGTTGAAACAACCCAGGGAGATTTCTTGCCTTCTTGATTCTCCTTATCTGATATCTCAAGTTTTATAGACTTCATTAACCTTAATTTGGGAGCCTGTGTTGAAGCTCTCAACTTTGGAATTTGCACATTGATGACTTTGCATAGCCTGAGATGTGAGGGGCACTTATAAAAATCTTGAATATTGTATTACTACTCAAACTCTGTCACTTACTTTGGAAACTCTTATCTGCTCTAGAGTTCTTTTCTAACCTTGTGTTTTACCAAAGGCTAATGATTGTACAAATTGCCCAGTGGGATGTATTTTTTCCTGGTAAACCTCTTTAGATGTACTCGCATTAAGTGTTTTCTGATCTGTCAATTCAGAGGATAGGTTTATCCTTTCCAATACAAATAAGGGTCATCAAAGGCTCAAGCTTCTTGCAATCAAAAATGAGTTTTTGGTCTTAAAGTGCCTCAAAAGTTCATTATGAAACTCCCCTCTTGATAAGTCCTGATGCTAAAAGATGAGTTAGCGTGTTACAATGCAATGCCTAGACATATGAACTGCTCCTTAAGGCCAGTGAAAATTAAGCAAATCATGTTGATCAACTAGATTTTGAGGGGAACATCTTTTAGTATCCTGAGATCTAAACCCACCCCTCACAGTAGGTGAACTCCTCTTCCTAAACCAAAAGACTGTTTTTGTAGGTGAACTCATTTTGCCTGTATGTCACAAGCCATGAGTTAAGTAAAGGAGCCTCCACTGTTAGCTTCTTTGAAGAACCTTCTCTTGGAAGAAATTGATAGAGGTCTTTAGTTTTCTCGTTACATGTTTGTCAATGATACTTTACTTACTTATCAAGGGTTGATGTGTTGTGGCCTTTGGTTGACACCATTGGGGAGAATGACCCAATTGTATCAAATAATTCTTATGATCAAGTTCTTTCTGTACCTGGTCTCCTGATAATAGTTTTTCTTTAACATTCTGTCTCCATTTTGGTATACTCATGTTTTATGGGACAAGTTGACCTTGATGAGAAGATAAGTTTTGATGAATGAAGAATGCTTTCTTTTTGTGTCAGTCATAAGAACATTATCCCTGTTGTATTTCCTGTTTTTCCCCTTTCCTTTGAAAACCATTTCCCCAACCAAAAGTGACCACCATCTGCTTGACTTCTGTGTTCTGAGAGTAAAGAGATGCAAATTTACTAGTGACTTTGGATCAAAGATGTCATTGAGAAGCCATTCTGTTACTACCAGTCAGATTCTTAATTAATTGTGATAGGATTTTACCTCTCTTCTAAGACAGATGTTTGAAGTTTCTACCTCTTAGAGGTCTGAGACATCTCTTATGGCTCAAGGGACACTGCCCTGGAAAGAAACTTTTTTTATACTGTGAGACATATAGTTTTTACTAAGTTTTCTTTATTATTGATGTGTATCAGCTAATATCCACCAATCCAACAGAAACTATTCACCATATATTTATATTTTTGTAAAATTTCTTTCAAAAGGCATAATTTGTATGTGTTATTGGGCTCTGCCTGCATGTAGATACACCACAAGTGAAAAGTCACCTCTAGCATGGTTTTATTATTATTAGTGGATAAAAAGAGTATATTCTCAATGAGGAACTTCTCTCCTCAAACAGTTCATCATTTCCCTGCTTCAGATAAGAGTGCAGCATGGAAGATGCAGGATCCTGGGGTTCTGTTATTATCACTATCTAAGAGGGCATAAATGGTTATGTTTGAAGGTATTGTATTCTCAGTGATGTATGGATGTGAGGCATGGGCTGTTTATGAGGATGTGGAGAGGAGGTTTGATGTGTTAGAAATAAAATATTTCAGGGCAGCTTTAGGATGAGGTGGTTGAGTAGGTAATAAATGGGAAGAGAAGGGTTTGGTAATAAGAAGAGTATGGATGGGAGAGCTGAAGAGTATGTGCTAAATTGTTTTGGGCATATGGAGCCTTGTGCAGTGGCAGTATCTTAACCAATGAGGTAGGAGATGCTGGTACTGTAAAAAGTTAAAAGAAGCTTAAATTGGGGAAAGTTGTCAAGTTTCAGTATCTCAAGGGGATACTCTGGTTGCCCACCTCCATCAGGTCAATCCTTTTCAACTTAGAGAAACAGCTGAGGTGTGCTGTGACTTTTAAGTTTTTGACAATTTTGGATTCTTGTTGCTTCTGGAAACACTGCTGGAGTTGGAGTTGCCCTCTGCCAGTGACCTGTCAAGGGTAAGGCACAAAAGGCTAAGATGCGGCACTGGAGTCTACCAGTTATGCTGAGGATTAAAAGAGACAAGCCATAAGGATGATGGCACTGAATGTGAATGGGATGGCTGGTGAGGGTAAAAGGAGGGAGCTTGTAAACAGATTTAAAAGTTGTACCCTGGAAGTGCTAGGGACTGGGGAAACCCATACCCTTGAGCAGAATATGTGGAGTGAAAATGGAAATGAATGCAAATTATGAGAGGGCATGGAAGGTGTGGTATGGATGGGAGTAAGTGAAAATTATCATGGAAGATGGAAAGAAGGATTTTCAGTTCTTCTATCACCAATAGTGTGGGAGGGTGTTAGAGAGCATGGGTGGAATGGATCAAGAACAGTGTGTTTGAAAGGAAGGATTGGGATTGTGAAGCATAGTATGTGTATATGCACTTATGAATTTGAAGATTCTACGAGGTAAGGATGAAATGAAGCTTTTCTGAAGAAATTTGAATGACTGTATAAATGATTTTAAGAATGAGAGTAATGTGGTTGTATTAGGTGATATGAATGTGAAAGTGGAATGTGATGAAATTGGTGAGATAGTTGGTAAATAGGGAGTGCCTGGAGTAAATGAAAATGGAGGTTATCTTGTGGATACTTGTGCTGAGAGGGGATTATTCCTTGCAAACACGTTCTTTCAGCACAAGATGATCCACGGATATACTTGGATGAGGAATGTCGGAAGAGAAGAGCAAAAGGCTTTGATTGACTATGTGGCTGTGGATGAAAGATTGAGAAAGGCCATGCTAGATGCTAGAGATATGAGAGGATTCTTTAGAGACTCTGACCATTTTGCAGTTTTTGTGAAGATGAGTGGATGCACTGGAACTGAAGGGTGATGAATGAACACTGTAGGTTCTTGACACTTCCATTTATTGAAATAGACAGACAGACTAACGTGAGAGCATTAGATTGGATTCAATGCTCGTCACTCCTCAGCCGTCATTAAGCTAGCTTATGCAATGCTCATGCTTGGTGGGAAAGCAGCATTGTTGCCATGGTATAATGTAACGTTGCATAATCCAGCTAGTAGTCTTACAATGTGTATGAACATGTACTGTAATGGATGAGCATAGATGTAAGGTAAATAGTTATGTAACATGGTTACATCTGTAAATGTATATGAATGCATATATGAGAAGTGTACATACATAGATATAAGTATGGTGTACAAGCTGCCTCTATAAAGTCCAGAGGTTGTACTAGGTACTGATACTTGATACCTATACACCTCCCTCCCCATTTACGCTCACAGCACAGTCTCGAGCGGAACATTGACTCTTTTCAGCGAGTCGGGGTGAACGATGAGGGGCATTGGGAGGGTTAAGTGATGGCTATCTTTCCTGGCCAGAGCAAGGGGATACAGGGACTTGGGGGGATTGGTCATCACTCATATTAAACACTGGGCGTAGATGTCTTCTGTTTCTAAACCAAACACAACCACTAGGAAGGCGCAACTCGTACTGTCTTGACTGGGGTATGTGGAGTGCATCCAAGTGTGTGGTGCCAATCACTGTGATGTCTGCACCTGTGTTGGGGATTAGCTGGAGACATGGTGAGATGTCATCGAAGGACAGGGAGACAGTGACAGGTGTGGAGGACTCGTTATCAGAGGTGGCACCCATGAGACGGCAGCCGGTGTGTGACTTGGTAAATAACAAAGGGCGGGGTCCAGTTGAGCGTGAAGATGAGGCTGGAGACCCGGTCCGATTCTTTGTGGTAGACCTGCACATCTTAGCGAAGTGTCCCTTTTTCTGGCAGGCAGTGCACTGGGCATCCTTAGCAGGGCATTTCTGGGTGCTGGGCCAATGACCTGTGCATCCGCAGTTAATGCAGGTGGCACCCGTGGCTGGGCACTGTCCAGAGTTATGCCTGCGAGAACAGTATTGCCAGGGGGCACTGTTGGTTGATCACTGGTCTGTAGACTGGTGAGAACGCTGGTCTGGAGAACGATGAGATCGCTGGTCTGGAGAACGATGAGAAGTCTTCTTCTGCAGAGGCTGGTTCCTCTTGTATGAAGATACTGCGCTGATCTGGCTAGGAGCAGATGGAATGACAGATGCAGTCGCTCGTGTAGACTCGTAAGAGTGGCAGCAGGTCACAAAGTCTGCAAAAGTGGATGAGGGTTGCAGGGGGATAAGACATTGTATTAGGTCTTCGTCCCTCACACCCATCAAAATTACCATCTGCAATTGCCATTCAGCACAGGAAGTGGAGTTGCCAGTGCATAAATCAACTTCGTCGGCGAGATCCTTGAGACGTGCGTAGAAGTCCATCAACGATTCTCCCACAGCTTGTTTACAGGACAAGTCCCTGCGGCACAAAGCTTCATTTCTGAGGCTGCGAAAGTGCCTCCGTAGGGCATCCAACACCTCTGTGAGGAAGACTGATGTGTCGTGAGGGATGCCCAATGTATGCATAAGCAGGAGCTGAACGTCCAGGGAGATGCAAGTCCTCAGGTGGATCTGCTGGGCGGTTTGATGCAAGCTGTCTAGTCCAACTAAGGCTGCATAGTCTTCAAAACGGAGCCTCCACTAGCAAAACACTTAATACCCTGCATCTTGTTGTAAAAGAGGAGGGGGTGTGGACCATAGGCTTGCTAGAAACCGTGGGTGTATGTACGTGTGGGGCTTCTGACGGCGTGGTTTGCACTGCAAAGCCAGGGGGTAGGGGAGCAGGTGTGACAGGAGGTGCAGATGTGGTGTCAGGCTGCTGGGGTTGCTGAGACTGTGAAGGTGGAGCCAGCTGTCCTGATAGCAATGTAAAAAAAATCCATAAATTGCTCCATTTGATGTTTGAAGCCTGCTCTTCTCATCTCCATCAAAATTGCTCTCGTAAGCTTGAAGTTTGAAGAAAATTTATAAGATGCAATATTTCATTATTGTAGTCGCCTGTCCTGTTGGGAGTCAGGGGAGGAGGAAGGGTGGGGCCGGTATCGTCGTCAGCTGTGAGGAGATGCGTGGATCCGTCGTCTCCCTACGGATCAACCGTCTGATCCGCTCCAATTTGATCCACGAACTCAAATGACTGTTCCTTTTGCTAAGCCATGTTAAGTTGGGTATCCTCGGAGAGCTTAGGATCTGTAGAGTGCCGGGGAAATGTCCAGTTTGCTGTAGGTAAATGCAGGAATGCCCCAGAAGCTGAATTAAAATGATCAAGCTGTGAGCAAGTGATTGCAGGTGGCTGTGTGCATACGTGTATTGTGGTGGTAGGTGGGGCTTAGTCAGCCAGAGCAATATGGCAGCTGGCTTGAGGGGAGACACGCTACGAAGCCTCTGAGCCGCGCCAAATTTTGAGCAGGTAGTTCAGGGCTCGCAACACCACACTGCATTGTAACACTATAACTCACTGACACTCTAACACTGCACTGCACAAACACTGTAGCACTCCTGGGGACACTGTAGAGAGTATCCTAGGTCATTAAGATATCCAACGTGCGAGCTAAGAGGTAAACACTGCATAATGGTGGACTCTTGCTTGAATTTTCCAACATTGGGCCCGGCTGACTGAAGTCTCTCTCTAGGGAGCGGCTACTCACTGCGCCATGGATGTGATGGACCGAAGGGTGATGAACTGAAATTGTAAGTTCTTGACACTCCCATTTATTACAATACACAGACAGACTAACTTGAAAGCATCGGATCGCATCTGGTGCTCATCACTCCTCAGCAGGTACTGCCGCTTGCCCATGCAACGCGCATGCATGGTGGGAAAGCAGCAACGTTGCCACGGTACAATATAACTTTGAAATCCAGCCAGCAGTCTTTAAAAAAAAAAAAAAAAAAAAAAAAAAAAAAAAAACTCTCTCTCTCTCTCTCTCTCTCTTTTAAATTGTCATTTATCACTCAATCAACTGTTCTTACCCCATATACTGAACTTAAGATTTCATTAACAGCACATCCAACTCCTGTACCATTTTAGCTATGGCTCACACCTTGCATCCATACAACACCTCGGAATAAAATATCATCAATCTACATCTATCTATATCTCAGACCCCAATTTCCTTTGTGTACCTGCTCGATTGTGTGGCCACGGCAAAACAGTCTCTATAAGCCGTGAAATCCAGTGCCACTTCTTACCATCAAGCATACCCATGTTTGCCTTCAAGACAGTGACCTTTCCTTCTACACACTCCTCAATACATCCAAAACCTTAGCCCCCTCACTCAACCAAAGACTTACTTCAGCTTCCATGATTCCACCTGCTGCCATGTCCAATCCCAGGCATCTAAAACATTCCATTTCTTCTAAGCTCTCTCCATTCAAACACATTCCATCGAATCCACCTCTCTCTCCTGCTAAACTTAATACCCTTACTTTTATCTACATAAAATCTCAAATTTCTCCTTTCACAAACTCCCAAACTCAGACACCAGCTTCTGCAATTTCTCGAGTCAGTTGCCAGAGTCGTGTCATCAGCAAATAACAAGTGATTCACCTCCCTGGTTTCTCCACCCCCAACAGCATTCAAACCCACCACACTTATCAAGACCTTTGCATTTACCTCCCTCAGCATCCCTCCATAAATAAATCAAACAGTTGCAGTGACTTTACACATTCTTGCTGAAAACCCATCTTCACCTGGAACAACTCAGCCATCTCTCTTCTTAGAGAGGGAGAGAGAGAATCTACAGTGATATTTTGCTATGATGGCTGGATAAGCATAAAGCAATGATAAAAATATACTTCTAATACAGTCCCACTTGAATATACTTGGCACTAAATTTTTTTGCAACAGATCTAGACTTTCCCAATCCAAACCATTCTATAACTAAACATCGACCCCAACTAGAAAAAGCTTACCACTGCTTCACATTTCAGCAACCACCTTCATTCAAGAGATCCCTGTTCCCAAACAAGCAAAACACTGACAAAACTAATACAAACCAAAATGACCCAATAAGAACTAATCACCTGCCCTCCCAATCCAGTGTTAAACACCACTCCACCAGACATACAACATATATGTTACACTTTCTAGCCTACGTTCTGGACACCACCCATCTCTCTAGCACTACAAACACTTGATTCAATATAACACTAGTCCCCTCATACCCAAGATGCACCTTTCACACTGAAGACACTGAACACTTACCCCTCAGCTATACCTGAGTTCATCCAACAGAGACACCCTCATCACCACGCTCCTTCACCTGTGGTTCTGCCTGGTGGACATGGTTGGCTTCCTGAGTGCTATGTGAACCCAACAGTAAGGGATCTTGAAGCAGGAAGGCAAAGGCAGAAAAGCAGTTTCCCTTAATTTTGCATGCTATCTATCACTTTACAGATATATGTACAGTAAATCCCTATGCTAATGGACTAAATGGAGAAAAGGTGGTCCATGAAAAGCCAAATTCCATTACATCCTAAAATTTTTCAGGGAAATTAATAAATGAAATTTCAACAACTGTATTGGAAACCTTCATTATTCCTTTGAGGCTAAGTTGTTCAGGGAATAGCAAAGACTACTGAATTAGGAAATAAACCCAGGGTCATCTGAACCAGCTGGTCAGAAATTGTGCTTGTACAGGAACAAGCGTCTCTCATATTCGTGATGTTCAATAATCTTCAGCTTTACAACAATGCTGAGATGTTTCCTGGATCTCTTAGCACACACAATACTACCGAAATTCTCATCTATATCGATATAATATAAAAAGACAGGCCTTAGTACTATTAAAAATACAGGTGCATGAAAACACAGGCACTGCGATTGTTTATATGTTGATTGAGTGGGTGCTTATCGCTGACTGGTGAGCAGTGACCAAGCTATTTTTTCTATCTTGAAATTTCTACTTAAATTATCTTTGTAGATGAAAATGTACAAAAATAACACTGCACTATTAGATTACCTTAATTCACTGTAAAACTATGTGCATGTGTGAAGAGAGAACATGGCATGTAAGAAAAATAAAGAAAAAATGCACTGAGATGATGCACAACAGGCAGTCATGTGTTCTCCGGACACCCAGCATTCTAGAGACCGAGGTCAGTAACTAACAGACTATTCTGTTACATCCAAAGCTCCTTCTGATGGGCCCTTTAATTATTGGAATAAATTCACGATGTAACAGACTTTTACGAGAATGTCTGTTTGACCCCTAACTTAGTCCTGCGGGAACTAAAGGGTCCACTAAAAGCCAAATTATGATACATAAAAGTCCATTAAAATGGATAGGGCAGCAAATGGAATTATGGGAGCCGAAATGAATACTGGTTAGATGGAGGGATGAAGGTCCTGGGAGCAGTGAGGAATGTGTGGTAAAAGAGGTAAAGGGTGGAAGGGTGATGATGGGAATGTCTGACAGTATAGTAGCCCCCATGGTGTTGTATGGATTTGAGGCATGGGCTCTAGATTAAAATGTATGGAAGAGAGTGAATGTGTTGGAAATTAAATGTTTGAGAACAGTATGTGGCTAGAGGAGGGTTGATCACGTAAGAAATGATAAGGTAAGAGAGAAGTGTGGTAAAAGAGTAATGTTCAATTGAATAAAGTGTGCTGAAAGGGCTTAGACAAATGAAAAGAATGAGAGAAGATGACAGAAAGGATACAAAAGAGAGAGAGAGAGAGAGATTGAACTGGTGATGGAAAGATGAAGTATAGAAGGTTTAGAGTGCTCAGGGTATGAACATGCAAGAGAGTGTAAGGTGTGCAAAGAGTTTAGGAGAGTTGTACAAGAAATTTGAATGAAGTGAAAAAAAGTAAGACAAAGGGGTAAGATAGGTTTACACAAATGTGAGTTTCAATGGGGTCAACTGCTCCTTTCTCCTGAATTACTAGACTCTGCCTGCTTGTGGTCACACCATAAATGAAAGTCTCCTTCAGCAAGGCTGCATCAATCTCAGTTGACACAAGATGTACAATCCATTCAAGGAACTTCTCACTCCACACTTCCCTTTAACTGTAAGTAGCACAGCCTTGGAGCTCCTGGGGTAAAACCAGGGCCCTTTCAGGAAAGGGATGGTGGGGTAAATTTTATTAAATAAACAAGAATGTATTTATAATTTTTCATGAATGTTTGCCATTTCTGCTTTAGTGAGGTTGCACCAGGAACAAAAGAACAGTCTCATTCCCTCATATCCACTCCTTAGCTGTCATGTATACTGCAGCAAAACCAAAGCTCCAAAAGCTTGTCTGTGGTTTCCCCTGACTGCTTCATATGCCCAGATTCAGCCCATAGACAGCACATCATCCCCATTTTGAAACACAGCTCCCAATTTGCTTTATCCCATGCACACCTAAAAACCTCCTCCATGTTCACGTCCCAAACATTCTGAGATTCTTTCATTACACCCTTCCACCTCCTCCTTGGTTTTCCTCTTTCCCTCTTTCTCTCAACTTCATACGTAAATACCCTCTTAGTCATCTTCTCCATATGTCTAAACCATTTCAGCATACCCTTTTCAGCTCTCTCATACATACTATACTGTAATTACACTTCATGCATTTGATGCATCATAGACTCCCCTCCCCCTCTGGGAGGAGAGAGACCCTTTGGGTCCCTGGGCCCCACCAGTTACCCTTCTATGTCAATGTATTGTACCCACTGTACACACTACACTTGCCTCCACCTACCCCTAGGTATGTGCCCATCACCTATACAAACACTGAAAAATGCTTTGTACATATATATCTTTTTTATGTTGAAGACTCCAGCACGGACAATAGTCCACATCAAGGCCAGGCCTTAATTGAAATAATAGAGCGAATTATGAAAAGAAAAAGAAAAGACAAGAGAAAGTATTTATGAATTTTTGAGAAAGTGAAAGACCTGTCTTTTGAAAGGTGCTAAGTCAAAGTTAACAGGAAAGACATGAGAAGGTAGAGAGTTCCAAAGCTTGGACGTGCAGGGAAAGAAGTAGGTGTCAAAACGGCCCAACCATGAGTTTTCCTGTCATTTCTAATTCAATCAACCCCTTCACAACACATGCTGTCCTAAAACATTTCTGTATCAAACACATCCACTTTCTTCCATATATCTTTAACTAAGTACCATGACTCATATCCACAGACCACTGCTGAGACTACTATACCATGAAACTCTGGCAAAATGCTAAATCATAACTGGATGACTGACTAACACATTCTCCATACCTTCAAGTCCTATGCAAGTTAAGAGACTGGAGAGAGAGAGAGAGAGAGAGAGAGAGAGAGAGAGAGAGAGAGAGAGAGAGAGAGAGAGAGAGAGAGA